>CABHPH010096890.1:0-24298 GCA_902168325.1 Peromyscus nudipes
GACTTAGGCAGTCTCCACTGAAATGCCTATCCGCACATCCATTTTTCTAAGGAAATGATAGGTGTTTGTCAGCCAGAAAGCGTCTGATCTAGGGACAAAAAAAGCAAATGACTTAATACATGAAGGACTAACAGAAAACCAAACCCCAAAATGTGTGGGAAAGCTTAGAATTTAGCTTTATTCAATCAAAGCCCTCCCATTTTTTTTGAACAAGAAAGAAAAATTAAGCAAACACCAATATTCCTATTTATAAACACCACCGAAATACCACTTCTGTATAATACCTTCTCTAGATATCTAATAGAATCTGCTTGTAGCTCCTGTGAAAGATAAATTTGTTTTAATGTGAATCAGTCTAACAATTCAAAGTTCTGCTCTGTGGACCAAACGTTAATCTCTGACCCCAAAAGTAGCCTGTTGGTGCCACTTAACCTTGGGTCTTATTTAAAAAGTAATGACAGCACCAGTAGCTATCATGTTGTTCCTATAAAATGAACCATCTTAATAGTACAATTCTGGAGTCAGGATCCCTGTGTAACCAATGAATGTTTGTGTGACTTTGAGCAAGTCATTGTACTCTGTTTTCTTACCTATAAAATATGAGTAATGACAGTAACTATACTTAGGGTTTTTTCAATGAGCAAATGAACTATATGCCTAGAGTTGCTTATGAAAAGTAAGTACTATATAAGAACTACTAGGACAGCAGGTTATGTTCTTAAAGGCTGCAATTGTCCTTCTCCTTCATCCTAATCAAAGGACAATGCAGCAACTTCCATAAATGAATGGGATCTATTTCCACAGCCCTAGGATCTGATCTACTGCCTTTGGCTCACACAAGTAACAAAGGAATAATGTTGTGCCTATGACTCAAGAAAGCACATATGTCTACACATTGCATTGGTCTTTCTCTTTATCCCAAGAAGCAGCTAATAGTTTTCTGCAGAATAGGGACCAAGTCTGTCGCAACTGAGGCCCCAGAACTACCAGGAAACATCAGCAGCACTGACTTAAAACTGATTGCCGAAGCTTGAGGGAGTCTAGCAGAACCCACAAGAACTAGCTACCTAAGCCTCACCTAAATTACCCACCAGAGAATAGCAACCTAAACACATAGTTCTTTTAAATTTTTGTGGTCATTTGCTGTAGAGTAACAGAAAATCTGATATCGCCATTGCCATTGTAAATACATTTGGATATTACGGCAAATTCTTTGACGCTGTTCTCAAGATGAGAAGTGACACTTTTTTTTAACCAATTGAAAGCAAAGGAGGAATTGGTGGCCTTCTCAAAACTGGGTGGGGTTGTGACTGACTGCCTAAATGAATACACTGTATGTGACACAGCATAGTGTCTGAGGACAAGTGAGAATAAATCATGCAGTGTCCACCTGCTTTCTTGGAACATGGACTCTAGGAGAATCTAAGTGTGCAGGGCATGTCACTATGCTAATATGTTAGGGAGGCAACACAGAACTGTTTTGCTGAGTGCCTCAGATAAAAGCCATCAGACGCAGCCACCTTTCACTGCCTGCCATGCAAGTGACCACCTTGTGCTTCTAGCCTGAAATGACTTCAACTAGTACCAACCCCAACTGGCATCCAACTCCATCTCCGTGGAAGACTCCAGTAGAAATCTACCCAGCAGAGCCCTTCTAAAACTCCTGATTCACAAAACCATGATGAAAATTAAGTGACCATTTTTAGCTGTCAAGTTTCAGAGTAAGCAGTTATGCAATGATAGGAACCAGACATCATTAAGGTATGATTGATTCACAGCAGAAAAAAATCAAATGCTATTTGGAGGGTTTAATTTCTCATTAGGAAATTCTAAAATCTATGTGATCCCTTGAAATACCCAAAACATGAAGATTATCAGCAATCCATGAAGCTGGAAACTTTCCTAGCTCCTTACTCACAGGTCAGCCATTCCCCAGTGACATCTACCCTACTGCTCATTTCTAAGAAGGCTACTACTTTAAACAACTGGTCAGACATACTTCCTTTGGAGAAAGGCCAGGATTTAGAATTATGAATTCTTTCCAAGATGATTTGGAGTTGACTGAAACTATATGGTGATAGAGACACTAGGTCTAGAGTGTCCTCTGGTTTGTTCGTGTTTATGAAGTTGTATCTTTTAGGAGAGCCAACACATTTGGATCCCATGGGCTCACATGGGGAAGCACTTTTGATTCACACCCAAAATGTATTTGGATTGTATTTCCATAGAAACCTCCCCTCAGTGATCTCTTGGGATGCAGGATCTGTAGACTAGAAAATGAAACACTAAATATCATGCAGAGACAAACTTGTTTTTGAATTTTAAACTCAGCCCAATGGATGAAATTTTGGGACTTTACATTTTTAGATCACTTTCCCATGACCCAGGTCTGCTGGTAACTGACCACACATCAGAGTTCCAGGGCAAAGCAGCAGTATCATTGAGAATTCATTTACTTTTTCATTGTGGTTCTAAGGTCCCAAGTTCCTCAATGGAGAAGGGTTGATGAATTTAGTTTACTAGAATGAAGTATAGATGCTAAATGTAGTAAGATTTAAGTGTGTTTTCCCATGGATGGAATTCACATTAGGAGAGTGTGCTTCATCTATGCTTGGAACCTTTACATCAAGGTACATGGGGCAGAGTATCTCTGCTGAAGTCAGGAAGAGTTTGACTTTAATTCACCTCTCTTACCAACTTGTTGAAGGATTTTAGGGAAAAACATAATTGAAAGATAAGGTGGTATTTGCAGCACTCCAGCAAAAAGAAAGCAGAGAATAGAGATTAATAAAGGAAGACTCTTCCCTTCCCACTAATACTTAATCGTCAACAGAGTAAGCCAAATGTTCAACCTGTTCCAAGTGTCTTGTGATCAATAATGATGGAGTCTTCTATTTCTCCAAACTTTTCAAGATTTCTTTGCTTCCTCATCTACAAGCCCTCACCTATAAGGCAAGAATAATAGTACACAATGGTGTGTTATAACTGTTTAACAACTTTCCAGATGGTCACAACATGTGACAAATTTCTATGGTGTAAATAGACCAATAGCACAGAATTGAGAAGAGATGGAGTGTAATGCATCTTATGGTGGGTCCACATTACATAAACAATAGATTAAATAACCTCAGAAGCACAGATAATGGCAAAATGTAGTAAAATAATTAGGGAGTAATGAGTTTTTTTATTACCATTTTTAATATAATTTATTTCACTGTAAGTTTCTCTGATTCAACTTTTAATAATGTCTGTGTTTTATAACAAGCTCTCAAAATCCCTGAAAATGTAATAAGGAACTCCTGCTTGCTAGTATGAGCCAACTCCAGCGTACCACTGATTACATTGGCTTAAAGGGCTCATTTGAAAATTATCATGCTACATTTTTTTCTATTTAAATCTTAGAAGAAACCATATTTGAAGCTATTACTTTATATCTCTCAAATTTAGCCATCTCAATAACCTGAGCAGTAACTCCGGATGTTAAAGAAATTGATGCCACTTAGATGTCAATTACACTATTAGAGTTAAACCAAACGCGATACCTGCCTTCATAAGAGAGGACGGTAAAGATTTACCACCTGCAGAGTTGGCACGATGTGGTATGTGATGACATCCATGTAACAAAAACCACCAAGAGGAGGAAGAAGTCACATCTAAGTTCTTTTAGCTGACCTGCTGCGTGCTTCCAGCTTTGCAGAGACTTGGGCTAACAGGAGGTGATGGACTAGAAATACTGTGGCTTGGTAGGCACAGGAAACCCTGATTTTTTTTTTTTAATCTAGGACGGCTCTAAGCTTCTGGTATACATGGATTGAATACGTCAATTATTACATGAAAAGAGGAAGGTAAGAGATATACCAGAAAAATAACGTGTAAGCAGAAGACATGAATGAAGAGACAGAGGAGGATAGGCGGGAGGAAGCTGGGGAGAGGAGAGAGAGATTTCATTTCGTTCCTGCCCTGAGGCGAACATCAGATCCAGCTTATTAAAAGACAGACTCTATTTCCAGGTTTCCAGGAAAATCTTTTGAGCAAAATCATTGAATCTTCACAACAGTGCCTTTCTGACTGAGGGAAAAAAGAAATAGTAGTGAAGATGAAAATTTGCAGAGGTAAATACTGAGAGATCTTCAACAAATTTCAGACAGTCTCTTATGGTCTTAACTGAGGGCAAAGACTTTAATTTTCCAGCAGAGGTTCAAGGGAAACACACAATTTTCATCTTTTAAGAAACAAACTAAACATTTTAAGGTAAAAGCTATGGAAATGTTACTAGGAGGTTTTTAACAAAATATTCATAGTGTCACTGTCCTTTATTTTTCACACCACTCTGATACCTGACAAGCCTCAGAAAGTGCAGTTTACCTGTTGAGAATTGAATACCTTGAGATAAGTAACCTTGGTGGAGCTGCCCAGTCCAGGAAGCTGCAGAGCACACGAGGCAGATTCTGAAGACAAGCCTCCACTGGTCCTGTTGTTGCTGCCAAGGTTTAGCTTCTGTTCTAAACATTACAAAAATCTGAAAGGCAGTAAGGATGGAAAAGAGTAAGAAACAAAAGGCCCACAGGTAGGATTTGGAAATGGAAGGAAGTTGACAGCACTCAGGAAGCTGAGGCAGGAAGATCATCATGAACTTGTGGCCACCCTGGGCTATGTGGTGATTCCCAAGAGACCTTGTGCTACAGTGTATGTGTGTGTACAAAATAAAAATTGTGTTCTCAAAATGAGTCAACATGACTGCCTTTTGTGTGTTAGTATGTTTTTGTGTGTTTGTATGTATACACACAGTCAAACATAGTAGCCTCTAGTCTGAAGTGGAGGTGGACAATTAATATACTTTCTTTTAGATAACACACACACAAAAAAAAAATCATCAAACTTTTATTTCTGTCAATAGTGATGAGAGAAAAGCTTCCCAATTGTAGCACTAGGGTTTAAGTAAAACTCCAGACAACAAATAAATAGTAAAAAGATGACAGAACCACTTTTCTGTTATCCTTAATTATTCTGAGCCTGTAAGACAATCATTCCTTCCTTTAAATGTTTTCTCTTGAAACATGGAAACAGTTCATTCAATAGCTTACCCTGTACATGCTCAAAGAATGATGGCAAAGTGTCAGAGTGAAAAGAGCTGCTCTTAAGAGTGTGCAGTATATGTTGCAACATAATAAAAGATTGTGTGTGTGTGTGTGTGTGTGTGTGTGTGTGTGTGTGTGTTGCAATATAGTCAGAAATGGAGTAGAAGCTGTTTATCAAGCTTGTTAAAGGCACAGTGTCTCCACCTACTGTAGACTGAGACGATTCAAGTTTCTCCTGCCTCGTTTGCCTCTGACTTTAATTTCCCTCCTTTCTCTAAGTGTGTCTTGCAGAGGAAAAACTTGCTTATGTTGCAGGAAGTCTGCGCGTTGCCCCTTCATTTGTGGCACAGGCCATTTTAAAGAAAGAATAACGCCATGTTCCCATCTGCCTTCCCCAGCCCCGTAACTCCTAAGCAACCTCCACTCTGTCGCTTCACAAACGTTTCCTTTTCATTCCTTCCATTTTCTTTTTTTTTTTTTTTTTTTTTTTTTTTTTTTTTTTTTTTTTGGTTTTTTGAGACAGGGTTTCTCTGTGTAGCTTTGCGCCTTTCCTGGAGCTCACTTGGTAGCCCAGGCTGGCCTCGAACTCACAGAGATCCGCCTGGCTCTGCCTCCCGAGTGCTGGGATTAAAGGCGTGCGCCACCAACGCCCGGCTTCATTCCTTCCATTTTCACTTTTCAGAAAATTGGTATTTTTGCTCCAGTTTTACTGTCCTGGCTCATGTGAGAACACCTTGAGGTTGAGGACAAAGAAGTTGGTTTTGGAGCCAGAGTCTGGGTTGAGTGTTCGATTCCCTCAAAGGGACACACTCCTTTTACATCACAAGAAAACTCAACCTAGCATATAATTGCTCCAAAAGAGTCTGTTCAGCCAATGACAAGAGGGACTCACTAAATACTGTAGTGGACAGTCATTTTCCCTTACACAATATTGATTTCTTTAGTTTCAGCTGCCCACAGGGTCAACGGTTCCTTGAAAATATAAAATGGAAAATTCCAGAAGGAAACCATTCCTGAGTACTCAATGGCATGCTTTTCTGAGTCTCAGAAGGAAATAGAATGCCTTCCCAGCAGGGGAGTGAACCACCCCTCTATTGTGCATATCCACTGTACATGCTACCTGCCCATTAGTCACTTAGGTTTTTTTTTTTTTTTTTTTGGTTTTTCGAGACAGGGTTTCTCTGTGTAGCTTTGCGCCTTTCCTGGAGCTCACTTGGTAGCCCAGGCTGGCCTCGAACTCGCAGAAATCCGCCTGCCTCTGCCTCCCGAGTGCTGGGATTAAAGGCGTGCGCCACCACCCCCCGGCTCAGTTAGGTTTTAAGACTGACTGCCACAGTATTGCAATGCTTGTGTTCAAGCAACCCTTATTTTATTTAATGTCACCAGAGAGCAAGAGTGATGGTGGTCGCAATTCTGATATGCCATGGAGAAGCCGTAAAGTGAAAAGCTAAAAGCACAATATTTTGTGAGACCACACTCACAGAACTTTTATTATACTGCCTTGTTATAATCATTCTATCTTACAGTATTAGCCACTATTGGTAACCTCTAACTACACCTAATTAAACTTTATCCAATATATGTATAGGAAAAAACATTGTGGATACAGGGGCATTTATCTGCCATGGTTTCTAGCATCCCACTCACTGTGTCTTGGAAGGCTTTCATCCCTGGCCTGGAAATTAAGATCACTGGTCCCCAGTTTGTAATGCATATCCAATCAACACTTCTAGGCAAGCCACACCTGTACCAATATGATGACTAACTTATTGTCATCACTAACTACATGATTTTTCTTTCAGTTCTAACACTTGCTGAGTACACACAATGCCTCTGATGTCCAGGCAAGAATGCAGTAAAGTTCCAGCTTGAAGGGAATTTATAAGTATCCCAAGGCTCAGCCTCGCCAGACTCAGAAGTTGAATATATAACTGTTCCTCAAGGGCAGATTCTCATCAGATTCATTCTCCTGAATCTGACATGCTATTTTCATAACAGAAATACAGTGCTGCCAGAGGGAAGAAACCTATGCAAATATTTCCAGTTTGTGGAGTCAAACCAAAGGCTTGTGGGCAAACCACATTTGATGCAGGGCATTATTTAACTGTTGTTGTCTCAATGGGCTGCCATTTAGAGAAGGAATCAGGCCTAATAGCTTTCTGGCTTGAGCTAGGGAATTGTGGGGAATAAGAGAACTCAGATCTATCAGAGTAGTTTTAAAGAAGCCTGAATTTTTAAAGAGCCCTGTGTTCATCTATTTCTGCTGTACTGGCAAAATACTTGAGGAAAATAACTTCAAGTAGGAATCATTTGTGTGGGCTCATTATGTCAGATCCTTCAGGAGTTTCATGATTTCATGGTTGGCTCTTTCTATTGTTGTCTGTAGGGAGGGCAGAAGAGGCTGCTCACTTCATAGCAGCCAGGAAGCAAAGATCAAATGAGGGAGGAGTAGAGACAATGTACACTTTTCCAAGACATGCGCCCCAGGGACCTATCCCTAGCAGGGCTATCTATCTTATTTCTTCTACCTCCTAATAATCTCATCAAATAAATTATAAATCTATCATTGGCTTGGTCTAAGTATTAGGTCAGAGCCCTGATCAACCAACCATCTCTCAACAGAACTGTACTTTTAATGATCAAGCTTTCAACTTAACATTCAAGCTGTTGGGGAAAATGCTTCAAATCTCAACAAATAATAATCCTAAAGTGGAGTCAGTTTACCTGAGCTGCATTCCGATTCTGTTACTTGGATATTAGTTGTAATACCTTGAACTTTCCTCTTTCAAACTGAAGTGTTCTCTTTAAGACAATATTAATGATGCATTTTACCACAAAGAGTTATTCTAAGGCTTGAAATGAACCCATGAAATAATTCATAATCTGCAAAACGCTTTGCTTCCCTTTATTGTTCACAACAAGAACAGCAATATTTAAGTAACATGATGTATCCTTTCCTGGCCATGGTTCCTTTTTATTTAAAGTGTTGAAAAAAAAGCCCGCGAATTCTTGGACAGCACCGTAGTCCCCTTAAAAAACATCAGTTCATGACAATTTCATAGCTCACTTTCCATACTGGTAGGAAGAACAACTGCAGTTTGCCTTCTCTGTTTCTTGCTGATGCCGTGATTTCACTATTGCTGTTGGCAGAGGGCAAAAAGCCTTAAGCTAAGGCTCCCACCCAGGGGTGCTTGTAGATCATTCACAATTTGCACAGTAACTTGAGAGCAGTTTGAACCTTTGATCTAAGTGAGATGTGGTCCTAAGGTGCAGCAAAAAGAAGGTACCTAAACCTTTGTGCCAGGGAATGAGCCGGATAGTGATAATCTGCAGGGCACAGGGGATCTTGCCTGTAGTTTCACTTCCAACGTTCTCCCAAAAGGCTGTATAGCACTACCACCTATGAAAGCTGAGATTCTCAAACACTGACCTCGCATCTTCTACCCTGCTGGGACCAGAGCATTGATTGATTGACTAGCTCCCTTCCCTGCCAGCTAGGATCTGTCTAGGTACAAGGTGGAGCAGTGACGCTCAATTAATTAAAAAGCTGTCCTCGGAACAGGGCTTAGTTACCACAATTGATCTTTGGAGCACTCGCTTTGCCTCCAGCTTAAATTCAGCTGCTACACTGCTATGAATTCTCCTCCTTTGGTGAGGGAAGAACCTTAGAGGAGCTGCCTCCGTCCTTGGAATGATGATGGCAGGGTCAGTGCTCAGCTGCTATGGAAGCCAGTAATGCTGAGCCCATCCTTACTGAACATTTTGATAATTGGTTCTCCACAGAATATTTTGGCATTCATTTTTATTTTGAGACTATTATATGAAAATGTCATTTGTCTCAGCTGAATTTGGGGGCATCACCCCTGTACATTTTACTTGTGTCATACTAGTTCCAGCCCAAACATAGTGTCTGCATCAGCAGAGGAATGAGAAGGTTAGCTTGGAGAAGGGGATGCAACCCTGCCCCTTCTGGATGTAGGAGAACATGGTGTCTCCTCAAAGCCATAGATTGTAATGTGAAGCCAGCCTTCTCTTGAGCATGCTGCCAGCTCCCAGATAGAGCAAGGCAGTCATTACCTGCCGTGTCCAGCTGGACTTATGGACCAAGGACAGCCGTGGACCAAAGCCAATGCCAACAATTTCTCTAAAAGCCACACCAGAGTGAATATCTGCTGTTCTCAACAACTGGAGACCAAGCCCTACTCCATGAGATCCTCCCTCCCCCCAGTATCTCTGGTCCTACTCTAATTATTCTGGTTTTGAGTAACTCCTAAACAGACTAACTCTAGCCTGAGTCCACATCTGTTGGTAACACCTGGTGCTGTTAATTTCTCATGCCTGTGACTTGTGCCAGCCATGTCTTGGGGCAGCAACCTGGGTCTTGGGCTGGTTTTGTGACAGAAATTAGCATGCCAGATCACCGCGCAGAGACAACGACCTGAGAATTAAAAGTAACCCTGGAAGGAGGCACATGATTTCACAAAATGTGCATGCTAACGAATGCCCTCTCATCTAACCCACTGATGGAATCTGATAGTAGGCGCAAGGCACATCTGTTTCTCAGCAAAATCTCTCACTTCAGAAGCAAGGGGCTGGGCAAGCAGGTGGGCTTCTTCTAAAGGCATCTCTCAGTCAAACTCATCCCTAAATGAAAGGATGGGAAACAGGGAGACTCAGAGGCCATCTGGTCCCTTGTCCCTGGCTTTTCTCTGACTTTCTCCTTTTCTGCTACCGTCTCGCATCCTCACACAAGTCTAGTTTGTGGGCAGCAAAAAGTACACAGTGTGCTCGTCTCAGGTACTTGAGCTGCCAGATCTGATTTCCCTGGTATATCTGGTAGATTAAGGAAAGAACAACTATGGTTACAGATTAGATTTATTTTTCTGCAGGTGTTCCCTTTGATGCAGTGCCCAGCCTTGCACAGCTAACCTACTGTCCTCAGCAGAACTAAGTGATTGTACTGGCTGCAGGAATACTAGATAATTTCTCAGTCATGCCAAACCTTCTCTGCTGGCTTGTCAGTTCCTTGGCATACATAGCTCATAGAAAGGAAGATATATCATTGAAGAACACACCAGGATGGAGGTGATGGGGTGTTTGGAGGAGGCAGGAGGTGCTAGATGAGACGTACACAGATTTCAACTTCATGCAACAATTTCTTCTCTTACTCCTAACCCTACCATAATAGAACCCAGTGGTAAACAAGCAGTAACTAAGCTTTCTGGTCTCGTTCCAAAATGCCATCTCCACTCTCCATTCTTAACACTTCCATCTTGGGAATAATGTTTTCTCCAGCCTTTAACACCTTCCTGTGAAATGTCATAAAAGGTTTTTTTTGGGGGGGGCAGGTAGGAGGAGAGCAGAATATAGACTACAATAAAACAACAGCACATGTTTCACCAAGGAGCCTGAAGAAAGCAGAGAGAGTTCTGCTGCTCTTTCACCTAGATCAGGCTCTGCAGAGGGAAAGGGCAAAAGGCAGCATGCTATAAAAGAAGTCAATCTACAAAATAAATCTGTAAAACAAAACCAAGGCAGGTGGTGGCTAATTGAGGTGACAACTTGATGAGATTAAGGAACTGCTAAAGTATTATTTGGTGGCATGACAGAGGGGGTTTCTAATGATCTGTGTGCAATCTGAGTGAACTGAGAAGGTAAGACCTGTGTTCAACACTGGTTGGGATAGATATGGGTGGCAGCCATCCAGCTCAGGAGGCCTGAAGAGAACAGAAGCATCAAAGGTGAGTTGGTGTCTCTCTTTCTGGTGGCTGGAACACTCTCCTTGGACATCAGAACTGTGGGCTTTCTGACCTTAGGACTTCAAGGTAGACACAGGTGACTTTGGCCTCTGGATAATAGTCATCCTGGTTATGAAACCTCAAGGCTTACACTGAGCCATGCTACCACACCCATGGGTCTCTAGCTCATGGTCAACCTATTGTCAGATGTCTGAGGTTCCAGAGCTGTGTGAACCAACTACACTAATGCGTCCCCTCTCACATGTCTGTATAGCACCTAGGCTTTCTCTATATCATCTACATAACTATCTGTATTCCATTGGTCATGCCTTTCTAGGAAATACTGACTCATTTATGGACCTTCTACAAGAGAATGAAGGTCAAAAGGAACAGATGTTTAAATGGAAAGAAGGGAGGAAAAGAGGGAGAGAGGGAGAGGTGGGAGGGAAAGAAATCAAAGAAAGAGGGAAGAAATGAATGGGGAAGAAAAAGCAAAAATCAAAAAAAAATAGGTGCAGTATAAACCTGAGCTAGTCTGTGCTTCTGCTGCTTTGCTATGATTTATTTGAAAAGAATTTTTCTGTGTTTTGACATACATGTGTCCTAACCCTTACTTAGTGGGAAATCTGAACTGAGCCAGGCTATAGCCTTTCTCCTCACTTCCACTGCATTTTATAGCTGCTAACATCCTCAGCACCTTTCCTGCCTCTGGACTCAGAGCCCTTTGCCTCCCAACAAGACTAAGTGAATTCGAGACCCAGATATTATACCTCAGAATTATGTCTGGATATCAACTCCATGCTCATGTTTATAGTATTTAATCCATATCTAAAGGTCAAAGACTCTAAAGAAAGGGACACTGTAAGAGACTTGTTGTCAAAGATCACAACCTCTAAAACAAATGAAATGATACTGACATGGTTTGGCAGATATGCATACATACATGAGTATATGCACATATATGCCTTTTCATTGTTAACATGTGCATCATATTCTCCTATAATCTAACTACTGATGTCCACATTCCTATTAGGTTTCTAAATTTAAAACAGCCATTAGAGAATTCTCCCATTGCTCTCAAGAGACTGGGATGGAAGTGAATAAATGAACTTTTAAAGATAATTGGCTTCCAAAGCCCTCTTATGTTCTCTGTTCTCTGCTATTGGATGGTCCCACTGGGAACACCAGTAGAACCAACTCAGGATTCTCTTGGCACATGGCATGAGGCAGGATCCAACTGGGGGAACCTTGTCTCTTGAGGGTTTGGGTATGCTTGGCTTGGCTGCTACATATTGGAAAACATTTACTAACTCTGCTCACACGCTTCTTCCAACTTATTGTACTGTTTCCTCTTATCAGGATCTTATTCCAGCCCTCTCTGGTTGCTTGTTCTAACCCAGCTCAAACATGCCCTTTGAAGGCTGGAAGCAGCTTAGTGGGAGAGCAATTATTAATTACACCACAGAAGCACTGGGATCAATCCCCGGCTATTACCCAACCCCACACACACATGCACGCGCGCACACACACACACACACACACACACACACACCCAAAATAAACCTAAAAGTCAAGTACTTCAAATCTTCAAATGAAAAAGGGTTTCTGTAATTTATATTTTCTCAGGATATATTTTCAGTGTGTTCCTTTTAAATGAAGTAAAGTTAACTATCGGAAACCTGAACCCTCAAGATTCTCGGCACCATCATTCACTCCCTTAACAAACACTTGTTGGTCAATTACCTTGAGGCATTGATTCTACTCTGTTGCTGAGGATACAAGGGTTTGTTAGGTGCAAATAAATGTCCCCAAGAAGCCAGAAAACAAGCAAAGTAATGATGAAATAAGCCATAATGGTCTCAAAATACACAAAGTTCTGGAGTAAAAGTGAAGTAGGGACCCATGCTGGCAAGTGACTGCTGGGAAGAAGGGTTTGCTGTGTCCAATAACACTAGAACTTTCCAACTTTAGGGCTCATAGAGGGGATGTTCTGTCTGAAAAGACAATGTTTTAAGAGACAAAGCAAAAATGAAAAATCAGTCCTACACAAAACAACAGGGTAATAGTATGCCAGGCAAATGGCTCCAGTGTAAAGACATTGAGTAAAGAGAGACTGAGTGTGGGGCAGATAGAGGCTTCTGGGTACAGTGAGCTGTGGACAAAGATAAGCAGCAGCAGATCCTAGAAGGCTCTGTTTACCAAAATGAAAAGTTTGGGTGTTATTATAGATACAGTGCTATGACATTTCAGCAGGTAGATAACCACCAGCATATGCTTGTGGCTAGCTAAAAATGTCTCAAGCTTGTATCTGGGCTCAGGGCAACTGCAGAGCTTCCACGGAAGCTAAGGTAAAGAAATTAAAAGGCCAGGGATATAAAAACTACTGTAGCTTGGACATGGATTGTCCCCAGCGACACTGTGCTGAAGCCTTGTCCACAGCCTAGCCTATGGTGTTATGGCATAGAACTTCCTGGAGGGGAGGCCTAGTGAAAAGAAGTTGAGTCACCCAGAGGTATCCTTGAGGAAGATGCTGGTCCCTTCTTGTTTTTCTGTTTGCCTTTTCATCCACCCTATTTTCCATCTGCAGGGCCAAGCGACCATGGACTGAAACCTCAGAGATTATGAGCCCAAACTTGCATTTCCTCTTCTTACAAAAATATCAGTTTTTAATGGGTGTTTTGCCTGCATGTATGTCTGTGTACTATGTGCGTACCTAGAGCCTGTAGAGGCCAAAAGACATGCTGGATTCCCTGGAACTGGCATCACAGATGGTTGTGAGCTGCCATGTAGGTGATGGGAATCAAACCTGGGTCCTCTGGAAGAGCAACAAATGCTCTTAGCCACAGAGCCATCTTTCTAGCTCCACCTTGCATCCTTTGAAGTGAATTGTTTCAGCTATTTTCTCATGACAGTGAAACATTGGCGAATATGGAAGATGTAAAAATGAGCAGATGTCTCTGCATCATTTGTTTTTAACCTGTGAAATCAGCTCATCCAACATGGCTAAGTGTCTCCAAATCAGCATTGCTTTGACTGTTGGCTATTACAGAACACTTTGACCAGCATTGACTAAATGCTTTAGGACATATGCTATTGAATAATTTTGTCAATGATAATAAAAGTTGTTGTTTAATTAGAAGGAAAGAATGCTGTTGCATTCACAGGGAGATAATGAAAGAATTCAATAAAAGCCCATGACAATCATAATAGTCCTGGCAGTCCCCAGGTCCTCCCCATTCTAAGCATTGCTGTTGGCAGCCTGTGTGCCTGCTGAGCAAGAGGAAACAACACTGCTGATCACCTGGGACAACGTCTGGCTGATGCAAACCAGCTGCAGGAGAAGGAGCTGAGCAAACATGCAGTACAGATATTTTGAACTTTTGTGCTACTCTTTGCCAGCAGTCACTTCCAAGATGGTGAGAGTGAGCCATGGAAACTGAGGAGTAAGAAGCCAGGAGTTTAGGCTCATGATTCAGAACCCTGATCACAGTCAGACTGTCCCCATGCCTGTAACAAGCATACTGGTCCTCTGTTGTTATTTTTGCTCTTTGGGGAGGGGGGAGGACAGCCACACAGCTTTCAAATAAATCACACACAGAGGCTCATTCTTAATTATAAATGCCTGGCCTTAACTTGACTTGTTTCTAGGAGCTTTTCTTATCTTTAAATTATCCAAGCTACCTTTTGCTTCTGGGCTTTTCCTTTTCTTACTTCTGTATATCTTACTTTCACTCACTCTTGCTCTGTGGCTGGCTGTGAGGCTGGGTGGCTGACCCTTGAGGTCCTCCTTTCCTTGTTCTCTCGCTCCTTCTTCTTTTCACTCCTCCATCTCTCTTCTTGCTCATCCCAGATTTCACCTTCTATTTATTCTCTCTCTCTCTGCCAGCCCTGCCTATTTCTCTCTCCTGCCTTGCTATTGGCCGTTCAGCCCTTTATTAGACCATCAGGTGTTTTAGGCAGGCTCAGTTACACGGCTTCATAGAGTTAAACAAATGCAACATAAACAAAGTACCACACCTTAAAATAATATTCTACTACAGTCATCCTTTCAGCAAATGGTTCCTCCATCCTTCAGGTGGTCAGAGTCATCCTTGATTTCTCTTTTTACATACCTTGACCAATCCTTCCATCAAGTCCATTGAGCTTTACACTCAACACACATAGAGAATCCAGTGATTTTCCCCTTCCTGCAAAGATGCAAAATGGCCTCCAACATCTCTTTCTGAATATGTACAATATTTTCTAACTAAGGTCCCTCTCAACATCTTCTCAATACCACAGTCATACTGTCAAAAGAGTAGGTTAAAAAATGTCAATTAATTCACTTCTCTTTGAGTATGGGCTGAACTCACTGAGACACTTCCAAAAAAAATAGAGTATGGAGACACATTGTACTTTTTAGTGAAGATTCAGAAAGAGACCAATCTAACCAAACAATGAAGCTTCCATTACCAGTGATAAATGATGTCATATGAACCATGTAACAGGTTGTAATGAAAACAGGCAGTTTGTCTCTGTGGGATTCTGCCCAAACACCATTAGCCTGGTCCAATAACAAGGAAACAGGCAAAAGGAAATTGAAAGACAATGGAAGAAGTAGCCCTCAAATTCTCAAAAACATAAAAGTAAATTAATAACTGAAGGGCCAAGAAAGATCAAAGAGACATAGTGAATAGACATAATATGGTGTCCTGGGATACAAGAATAACATCCATGAAACCTGAGTGAAGTCTAGATAGCAACTGAGCAGCCATCCTCCCTTGTGACTTTTTTTCCATGGTTTTCATTACTCCTGGCCAGCCAGGAACCAAAAATATAAATCTGAAAATTCCACAAAGACACTATCTGTAATTGTAAGCTGTGTCCTGTTCTGAGTAGCATAATGAAATCTTGAGCTGTTCTGCTCCATCCTACGTAAGATGTGAATAATTTTGTGGTTCAGAGTATCCATGTTGTATACACTACCTGCCTGTTGGTCAGTTAGTGGCTGTCCTGGCTATTAGGTCAACCATTTGATCTCAAAGTACTTGCAGTAAAGTAATTCTTATTTTATTTAATTATGGCTCCAACATGTAAGAATGATGAAGCTGGTAATCCAGATACATCAAAGTGAAGCTGTGCAATTCTTTAAGAGAAATGGTGAATTTTCATGACTTAGTAAGAAATGGGAAATATCATATGCTGACATTTACATTAAGACAAAAGCTTGTATTCATGAAATTATAAAGAAAGAAGAGTTTGTTTTCTGTTACTATAATAAAATACTTGAAGTAATAAACTTAAAAAGCATAAAGGTTTACTTTGGCTCAATTTCAGAGTTTTCAATCCGTGAATTGGCTCATCCACTTTTTGCCTGTGGCAATGCAGTAATAGATCATGGTAAGGTGTACATAACAGAGCAAATCTGCTCACCACAAGATGGCCAGGAAATAAAGGGGGGGGGGAAGATCAGTACCCCAAAGTTACCTTCAAAGATACTTTCCCAGTGACTAAAATTTTCCCCGTAGCTACCACCACAAAAGGTTCCTGTCACTTCCTAACAGTATCACACATTGGGGACCAAGCCTTTAGTGCATATGTCAACAGGCAACATTCCAGATAGAAAATATAGCATGCTTCAGACTACAGAAGTTACGTTCACATTGTATGGAAAGTGCTTAATGAAGATGGAAAAGGATTAAATGATAAACAGCTCCATGCTGTCCATGGTTATAATCCTTGGTCTTAGGACACAGCTTCTGGAGACAAGGGAAAGCATTGCGGTCTTAGGGATGGTGATGCAAAAGATTAAATCTCGGTTTCAGCAAGTGTGCCACAGTTATGTGAGGTGCAAGCACCAGAGGAAACTAAGTGAGTGGCCTATGGTGACATTGGGCTACTAGAAAAATAGTGTTCTAAATAGAAACTTACTCCAAACTTTGAAAAAGCTTGTAAATGCAAATGAAAATCAGATCATTTTACTCCTCTGCTCAGGCTCTCAGAGGTACCCTGCCCCTTGGCTGCACAGCCTGGCCCCTCTGTTGCAACTCTTTGACTCTATGCCAACCCTCTGCCATCACTGTTGTCGTCCACACCTTCTTCATGCCCAGGACATGTTCTCTGCTTGGGCACTGTGCTGTTCCTCTAATCCTCCAAATCTCTTCCTATGGATGTGTATGTTTATAGTTTCTGTAGGTCTGATTCAAATGTCAACTTCCTAGTCAGGTTTGTATGACCACACATCTAAAACTGCAGGTTCCCCATGATAGTCTAACATTCCTTCTTCCTGCTATAACTTTTGCCTTAGCCCTTGTTGTGTCCAGCTTACCACAGGCTACTTGCTTCTATTTTCCTTTGCCCTATTGCTAGAAGGTTAGCACCAAGAGGCAGATTTTTGACCACTGTTTATGGCAATGCCCTCAATTCCCTCCAGCACATAGTAGGTGCTCATTAATTTTTTTCTTAAGAATTAAAATGCCCTATGGTGTTTATTCATCTTTGACTCTTTCATAGCATACATTTCTTGGAAGCTTAAACTTGACAAGACTATGAAGGACACCCGCACAATGTTCGGCGTGTAAAACACTTAAGTTCTTTCTTTCTTTTTCTTATCACTGGAGAATTCCCATTCTTAATATTTGTACTCTTAGAAATTTACTGTCACAGCCGGGCGGTGGTGGCGCACGCCTTTAATCCCAGCACTAGGGAGGCAGAGCCAGGCGGATCTCTGTGACTTCAAGGCCAGCCTGGGCTACCAAGTGAGTTCCAGGAAAGGCGCAAAGCTACACAGAGAAACCCTGTCTCGAAAAACCAAAAAAAAAAAAAAAAAAAAAAAAAAAAGAAATTTACTGTCTCGCTGGGGATGGTGGCACACGCCTTTAATCCCAGCACTCGAGAGGCAGAGGCAGGCGGATCTCTGTGAGTTCGAGGCCAGCCTGGTCTACAAAGTGAGTTCCAGGAAAGGCGCAAAACTACACAGAGAAACCCTGTCTCGGGAAAAAAAAAAAAGAAAAGAAAGAAATTTACTATCTCTGTGGTTGACTGTTCCACAAGTAGCTACAGATTTTGTTGAATTAGGGCTGAGAGGAAAGATTTGTAACTTGTGATTAATCCTTAAAACACACAATCCCAACATATGGCAAAACTCGGTGTCATATGCCTGCTTTGTTACAAGAAGATGGAGAAGCACCAGTTCCAAGACTTTGGAGTTTATTTTTAAGTCTAACGTGACAATGACATTTTCTAAGTAGTCCCATATCCTCAAAAACTCCAGATCTTATTTTCAACACATTGTCCCCATGCCCACCCTGACTTCTGGAAAGACTTCACTCATAGCTGCATATGAGACTCTCTCATGTGGACTGACTTACACTCTCATCTATGGCTGATATGGGTGGGTAGAAGAGGCAGTGAGACAAAGCATGATATGCACTGCATTCTTTGACATTGAAACAAGAGTAGTACCATGAGATTGAGAAAGAGTTGGTGTCTGTCAATTGCATGATATCTTTAGAAAAACCATCACATGTATGGAGTAACCCCAGGTGAACTGTCTTCTTAAAATTTATAGTAATAATGGTATGTTTATTATGAATATTCCTATTATGAGAATGAAAAATAGATAAAATATATCACCATATAATCATTATTAGGCACAAAATCATTATATTACCTTTACTACTGCTGCTATTATCACCTTACATAAATCACATATAAAAACCAAAGCTAAGCGCTTATCATGCTATGTTCTTGCTTAGTATGACAAAATTATGGAAGAGGAACTACCTTTATTCTCAATCTCTAGATAGGGAGACTGAAGTTTGGCATGGATTAGTATGCCAGAAAAGAATGAAGAATTAATATCCAGGGAACCTCATCCCAGGCTAGAATCTATCACTTCCTGTGTGTGGAGAGTCCAAAGTCTGAAGCCAGCACTCATAGGGCTGCTATTCATACATGTTAATTGGTATTGGGTTTACATTTATCCTGCGTAGGTCACAAATCTTATTGTACAGGCACACACGTCAAGTCTAATCAGAAAATCCAGAGCCTGGAATTGAATTTCCTCTGCTCTTTGCCCCCAACAGCTTGCAGGTTATAGCTAAACCCAGGTGTTATCCATCTCTGTGGTTGGACCCCAGGGACGTTTATTGGCCTAAAAGTTAAACGGCATAGAGACATTCTCAGCAAAGCAGACTCCTCTGTCTTCTTTAGTCAGACTTGTGGCGACAGTCAGGGGAACTGTGCACCGAACAAAGTGAAGATCTTTCTCCCCCCAGAACTTCCTAGGGCAGGAAGAAGAGGACCCCAAGGTGGAGGAACAGATGTCTAGCTTGAGAAGTCCCTTTTTCCTACCAAAACTAGACACTAAGACACAAGGTAAATTAATTTGTCAACAGACATAAGACATAAGCAGAGTGATATAGCATAAAAACAAACATGGTTCCTAAGGTCCCAGCCCTGCCCTGCAGAGTAAAAATGTTAGTCCATAGCTCAAAGTACTAGATGATGGATGCGTGGTTAGAGAGAGGCCTTCGCAGGGTCAAGAGTGAGTTACAGCGGGGGACTCCTCCATGTGTGCTCAGCAGGGAAGATGATCAGCCCATAAACCTCAGACAGCTCCAGCCCACGCACCATCCCACACACTGTGAATACTGATTTCACGCTGGCTGATTTCAGCCTTGTAGGCCTGAAAGAAAGGACACAAATGGAAAACTAGAGCCATAGAAGCCATCAGTCAGCATACCTCTGTGCTGTAAGAGTGACAGAGAGAAGATGAGACTAGCCCTAATTGGTTCCTAGCATCTCTATTAAGGCTGATCATTTAAAAGCTATGTATCTACAAATCAACACAAGGTTGAGAAGGAATTATAAACACCAAGCTGGTAGATCATGGAAGCTCAGCCCCTGTCCCATAAATATCTGCTAGGGTTTAGATGAAATCACAGAGACGTTTCTTCCTTTTATTTTATTTTATAATTTAATTTAATTTTTCATATCAGCCACGGATTCCCCTGTCCTCCCTGCTCCCCCCCCCTCCCCGTGCCTGGCCTCCCCTCAGCCCACCCCCCATTCCCATCTCCTCCAGGGCAAGGACTCCCCTGGGGATTCAGCTCAGCCTGGTAGATTCAGTTGAGGCAGGTTCAGTCCCCTCCTCCCTTCACCCAGGCTGAGCAAAGTGTCCCTGCATAGGCCCCAGGTTCCAAACTGTTCCCAGTCCCACTGCCCGGGAGCCTCCCAAACAGTTCAAGCTCATCAACTGTCTCACTTATCCAGAGGGCCTGATCCAGTTGGTAGCCAAACTAGTGGAAACACAGAGACATTTCTACTTAACTTTGTAACCATGAACTCTGACCTCTCTCCTACATTGCATAACCATTCATATAAAAATTTTCCAAATTCTTTTATGTAATCCACTCAGTTTTGTGATTGGTTGCCTCGCTTCTTATTAACTGTATTTACTAATTTATTTACTATTTGTGAGGCAAAGTCTCACTTTGTAGTCCAAGCTGGTTTTGAACTTTCAGCCCTCCTACCTCAGTCCCTTAAGTGCAGGGATTCCACGTGTATGACATTATGCTCAGTTTCTTTCTTTTAACTAATGCTTACTGTTTAACTAAAATCAAAGTATTATTCAAACCTAGAATGCAAATATGGATACAATAATATACACTCTTTAGAAACGTGCAGTTTTACCATAAGAATATGAGAGCATAGGGAGGACAATATAAGTTGTATAAGACCAGTGTTTATCTTCAAAAAGTCATAGATTAATTTTTTCCCAGAGGAAGGAAAAAAGAAGCAATTTGCATTGCATTCAAATAAGTTCCAGACAAGTATTTGAAAAATAAATATCTGCTCTGTTAAAGAATGGGCCATCCAGCCTTAATACATGGGGAGATGCTCAGTCTTACTGCAACTTAATATGCCATGACCTTTCTTGACCAGAAAAGGAGGAGGAGTGGATTAGGGGGTGAGAACAAAGGGGGTTGGGAGAGGGACTGGGAGGAGAGGAGGGAGGGGAAACTGTGGCCTGGATGTAAAATAAATAAATTTTGGAAGAAAGGAAAGAAGGAAGGAAGGAAGGAAGGAAGGAAGGAAGGAAGGAAGGAAGGAAGGGAAAGAATGGGCTATGCTCAGATATGGTCACACATGCTTTTAATCCCAGCACTCTAGAGGCAGAGGCAGGTAGATCTCTATAAATTCAAGGCCAACATGGTCTACAAAGAGTGTTTCAGGACAGCCAGGGCTGTTACACAGAAAAACTCTGTCTTGAAAAACAAAACAAAAAAAAATGAGCTTATGAAAATTTTTCTATTATTTTCAAATATGAGCAGTTGCATATTCAAATCAATAATCCCTGCTAGGAATATTCTTCTATAGTGCAAATGCAAAAATCTTATGCCTGAATTTTAACCTCATTCATTAAAGTTCAATTCCATTTTTCTTTTGTTCTCAGTTTTGCGGCTAATTTTAATTGCTGTGAGGTTTCTTCCTTTTCTCTACTTGGGAGTCATATCTATAGGTGACTGATCATCTACAGATTACCAATCATCTATACCACCTATATGTTAATTTTTAAGGATGGTTGTGTTTTGAAAAGGACACACTGTCCCTTTCTTCTTCCTATTACAAAAGTTAACTTTAGCAAACCCTAAATCAACATTTATTTATCAGTAATTTCCTTGATATTTTTAATATGAAAAACATGTCAACAAAAGCTAGGAGCTAAAGGATGGATTGGTTGTTAAGAACACTTATTGCTCTTCCAGAGGACCAAGGTTTGATTCTCGGCATCCGCATGGTGGCTAACAACCATCTACAACTCCAGTCCCAAGGTATCCAACACCCTTTTCTGGTGTCCTTAAGTACTGCACACATATGGCACACAAACAGACAGGCAGGCAAAACACCCATACATATAAAATAAAAATAGGTAAATCTCAAAAAAGTATTTTAAACAGTACCTTCTCCTTCTCACAAATAGTGTAGATGGATAAATGAAAATTAAGTGTAAGAACAGGGAAGGCCATGCTGCGTTCTAGTGATGATCCCCATTTTAAGAATTCAATGGATGCAAGTCCAGATCATTCTCATATTTTTTAAGTCTTCTGTTGATGTGATAAAATACCATGACCAATGGCAACCATTGACAGAAGACTCCATTTTCGGTTATAGTTCTAGGGAGATAAGAGTCCATCATGGTTGGAAGGCATGGCAATAAGCAGCAGGCATGGCAGCTGAAGCAGGAAGCTTAGAGATTGTATCTTCCATTGCAAACAGCAAACAGAGTTAATTAGAAGTACGGTGAGGCTATACATCCACAAAGTCCCTCCAGTGAGATATTTCTTCCAGTAAGTTCATACCTCCTAAACCTTCCTAAACAGCATCACCTAATAGGGACCAAGTTTTCAAATGCCTGAGCCTATGGGGGACATTTATCGTTCAAACCACCACATTTATCTTCTATCAAGCTACAATGAGGCTATTAAAACTGGGTAGAGAAGACACAGCATGAGATAGGGGAATATTGTTGGGGGGGTGAATACGAAAAAATAGGATGATGTAAATGTATCAAATGTCATAATGGAACTAATTACAATGAATCAATTTTGTCTCTTAACTAAAATGTTAATTAATGGTATAAAAAATGTTGTAGTGGGAATATTGTGTGCAGATGTTGACACCTTATTGAGATCAAGAATCATAGGGCCTATGTCATAGGCATAGTGGTTTTCAATCTGTGGGTCATGACCCATTTGGGGGAGAGGAGTCACATATCACATATCCTGTATATCAGATATTTACATTACAATTCATAACAGTAGCAAAATTACAGTTATGAAATAATTTTATGGTTGGGGTCACCACAACATGAAGAACTGTATTAAAGAGTCACAGCATTAAGAAGGTTGAGAACCACTGCCCTATGAAAATAGTTTTTGTGTCTAACAGAGAAATGTAATTGTGAGAAATCATCAAGTTAAATGACTAGCAGACCAGAGATAGGACCATGAACTAGAGACATTCTAAACTGTGTACTATTGGGTTCTGTGTTTTGAGTTTGCACTTTTAAAACAGCATTGTCTTTTATATCTTGTGTAATCTGCAGCAGATATAAAATTAGATGTCAAACTAATACTAAGTATTAAGAGGCAGGACTCAGAAAAGTTTTGACATGTTTGTAAAGTAAAATCATGACCCAAAAATCAAACATTAAGCTAAGAAAAATACTTAGGAGAAATACTCAGGAAAGAAAATAATATTTCTAATGTATACTTTTTCAAAAGTTAGTAATATTGCTACAACATGTTATTACCAAAGAAAAAAGAATACCAAGCCTATAAAAGGAACATGTACGTTCAACTATGTCAATTAAATATGAGAGCACAGAATGATATATTCACCTAGTAAAATACAAAAGTCTGGGTTCTGATGCTTCATACTGGTACAAATCAATCTGATGAACTTGTAAGAGTGTGGTAGTCCCCATCAGTAGCCTGACAACACTGTACTCGACTCTTTTGACGAGTTTTCCATTTCTAAGACTTTTTTCCTAGAGACAACAAATGTGAGCGATTTTTGCATGCCAAAACTGCTCATCTCAACAGAATGTGTACAAGCAAAGAGAAAAAAGATAAAGAGAAAAGGAACCACAACAGAGTTCCTCTCTGTTTGTAGGAAGTGGGGAAATGTGAGAGTGAGGGAGAGAGGGGAGGGGAGAAAAGGGAGGGAGTGAGAGAGAAGAAGAAAAAATGGAGACAAATATAGGGGAATCATTCATTATTAGGAATTCATTTAGCAGAAAAACCTGGATGACCATAAAGCCAGTATATTCAAATCTGTTAAATGACATAAAGACATAACACAATGAGAATTTGCTTAAATTCTACTGCTAAATTCCACATTAATCTCTATTAATCACTTTACTAGTGTTTCTTAGAAAAGATGTGCTTTAATGGAAGTTTACATGTAAAACATAAATATAAATTCCCTCTTCTGTAATGTAAGTCTACATGTAAGGGCCACAATTTTTCAATACATCATCTGAACTATGTGAAAAATATTTGGTATTTGTTACACTTGTAACTATAGACCCAGATTGTGGCTTAGCCTAAGTTAGGAGGCAGAGCCCAAGTCTTATGCCATCTCTCTCATGGTGGGGAGGGAGAAGGCAGGTAAAGCAAACAGGGACACAAAGAAACTATGGAAAAACAGCAAATACAAGACCACATTACTTCACAGGAAGTGGCTGCTTATTCATTCACTCAGAGTGCTTCTGCACTTTGGACCAATCGTTAGAAGGAGAAATCGAAAACAATCTATTCTTTCTGTCTCTTGCTTGCCATTTGGTCAAGTTATATCCCATGGTCATTAATGTCTTCCCAAATCTATCTGTGCCACCCGACCCTCAACTGCCCTCTGGAGAAACCAGATCTCCTGTCCCACACATTGGATTCAAGTCTCCGCCCAGTGGGTTCCACGTGAGTAGAAAGGCTGTTA
>CABHPH010096897.1:0-13357 GCA_902168325.1 Peromyscus nudipes
GACAGAATAAAGTCACAAGACTCCCATCTTAAGAGAAATAAAAAAGTGAAACAGCTTAAATCGAGAACAATCAAGTTGTCAAACACAAAATGATGTTAGAAGTTTGGCACGCCTGCGTTGGAATAACTACCAGAAATACTTCTGGACCATAGTTTTTTCCTTTTCTGAAAAGTGGTAGTAATGCCTCCCCGTCTGCAAGGAAAATAGTGAAGGAATGAAGGTACTTGGCACAGTGCCTGACGGGTAATAGCTTCTCAATCAAAAAGGGGCCTCCGTCAGATTAACAACAAATACCCTAGCCAGCGTGTATGCAGCGGCATGTGTACTTGAGTGAAGTGCCCTTTTTAGCTCAAAAAGTGTCATTTCACGGGGAGCTGGAGAGATGGTTCAGCCCTTACTCGCTCTGTAGACCAGGCTCAAACTCAGAGATCTGCCTGCCTCTCCCTCCCAAGTGCTGGGATTAAAGGCATGCACTACCACTGCCTGGCTGGAAAAAAAAAAACAAAAAAACAAAACAACAATGGTTTATTTGGCTTACTCTTCCACATCACTGTTCATCATTGAAGGAAGTCAGGATAGGAACTCAAACAGGGCTGGAATCTGGAGACAGAAACTGATGCAGAGGCCACGAACGAGTGCTTCTTACTGGCTTGCTCCTCGTGGCCTCTTCAGCTTGCTTTCTTATAGAATCCAGGACCACCAGTGCAGGAGATGACCCTACTCACAATGGGCTGGACACTTCCACATCAGTAACTACTTAAGAAAACGTTCTACAGCTTGCCTACATCTTACGGAAGCATTTTCTCAAGTGAGGCTCCCTCCTCTGCAATGAATCTAGCTTGACATTGAGTGAGGTGGACATAAAACTAGTCAACACATGAGTTGTCAGAGTATCTATGATGGAAACAATTCCTTTTCTAATAAAAAGTGTCCAATTTAGGAAATGAAGAATGGAATGAGATATTACTGAACTTTAGACCCAGTTTCCATTTACCTTGAAGACAGTCTATAGCACTTCAAATTCAACTCAATTCAAAAGGAAATGGGTAGCTACTTCCTCTTCCATGCATCTCTTCTGGCTCTGTTGAACTTATGAAATCTCTCAATTAGACAATGAAATATCAACTTTGTCAATGATACTTGAGATATCTCACACCCACCCCTTCTCCTTTCTCATAATCTCTTTCTTAATCTAGTTTCCTGTCACTTACAAGCTGTTGAAATAAGCTTGTAACAAGAAGTCTCTTTGCGAGCAATTTTTTTCTTCCAATTTGTTCTCTACCTTGCTTACTGTCAAAATACTTTTGTAAAATGTCAATCTGACAAAAACACACTTTACCTAAAACCAGTAGTCCTTATTGTCCACAGGATATAAATTAAGACAGGCATGGTGGCATGCCTTTAATTCCAGCACTCTAGAGGCAGAGGCAACGGATCACTGAGTTTGAAACTAGCCTGATTTACATAGAGAGTTCTGGGTCAGCAAGGGCTACATAGTGAGACTCTGTCTAAAATAAAAATAAAATTCAAAAAGACAATATAAACTAAGTTGCTTACCGATGGAATGCCATTTGTGTGTGAGGTCCTTATGATGGTGCTCCAGAGATGGTTCAGTTCAGATACAGTATATGCTGTACAAGTATGAGGCGTGAAGTTTGACCCTAGCACCCCAGTGAAAACATGTGCATGCACACATGTACATCCTATGGGGTACCCTTTTGACCTAAAGATCCTTTTTTACTGTCTTTCTGCTCCCCACCCCCACGACACCCCCCTCCCCAGGGTTTCTGTGTATAGCCCTGGCTGTTCTGGAACTCTGTACATCAGGCTAGCCTCGAATTCATATCTGCCTGCCTCTGCCTCCCAAGTGCTGGGATTAAAGGCATGCACCACCACTGCCCAGCCTGTCTTTCTTTTTGGGGGGTGGGGTGGGGTGTTCAAGACAGGGTTTCTCTGTGTAGCTCTGGCTATCCAGGTACTCTGTAGACCAGGCTGTCCTGGAACTCAGATCCACCTGCCTCTGCCTCCCCAAGTGCTGGGATTAAAGGCATGCGCCACACTGCCTGGCCAGCCTATCTTTCTGTCTTACATACATCCTTATGATGTATGAAACACTTTGTAACACCTGTTTGAATGCCTTTTGCTTTCACTAGGCTGTGGACCTCTAGAATGTGAGAGATTTGTAGTGTTAAAGTTTCAATCCAGCCATACAGAACATACTCAGCAGACAACAGATAAAGAAATTCCCTCTATAGGCTCAGTATTAGAATCACTTAAGTTTCCTTTCCACAGCTGAACAGCAGATGGCACTAAAAGGCCACATAACAAAATTTCTCTAAGAAATATTTTTTGTCCTAACCTTGTCTGACTTTGCCCTGATCCTAGAAACCAGTATGTTGTTATAGGTAAAACTCCTGTTTTCTCCTTCAGCCAAATAGCAAAGACTGCATAATGATTCAAGAGCTTGATCTCCCAGGGAGGAAACAGAGGCCCAGAGAAAGGGATAGTTGGGGGAGCATTTTCATATAATTAGGGTTTTTTTCCTTTTATTATTATTACAAGAAAACTTTATCTGGACAGATGCCTCATTCTTCCTCCAGAAACAAAGATGGAAGCTGGCGAGTTGAGAAGGCCATTGCTTAGGGAAGAGAGAGAAAGAGAGTAGTCATATGGAACTGCTTGTTAGCAAGCAGAGTTGGTCTTCCTCCTCACCGGCCTGTGAAAATTTTCTAGACACCAGGTTTAGACAAAATATGATTTTAGGTTCCCATTTCTTCGAAAACAGCAGTGGGGTCCTGGACACCCTTGTCAAATAGGCACTTGTAGGAGCCTCAGGCTACACCTTCACCTCCTGAGTTGGCTTTGGTTTCCTCCATCTTCCCTGCCTAAAACCTGTTTGGTAGAAAAGTCTTCAGATGAGTACAGATTAAAGACTAAGGAGTTTTAAAACTGTGGGTGATTTTATTAACCACTTGTGCATGCTCTCGGAGCCCTGTGTATGTACCCTTGACCCTATTTCATGATAAGCAGAGCTGCTAAAGGTTAAAATAATAATAATAATAATAATAATAAAATTACAGGCTTTGGAGTTAGATTTCTCTGGATTCAAATCCATATTGGCAGCCATCTATGCCACTGGGCAAGTATTTTAATCTTTCCTTATATTTATTTTGTTTCTTGAGACAGGACATGTGGCCCAGAAAGACTTCAAATTTATATGTAGTGAAAGCTTGATAGCCTAATCCTGCTGCCTCTCTGCCTTCCAAGTACTGAGGTTACAGGTGCAAGATGTGGGTCACCAAGCCTGGTTTAACCTTTCATAAGATTTCAGCTTTGAGAAAGGCACATTTTGTAGGCCTTTGTATGCATTTGGAAGGCAGAGAGGTGGATCTCTGAGTTCAAGACCAGCCTGCTCTACATATCTCATTCTGAGCTATAAAGTGAGACTGTGTCTTAAAATCTCAGTTTCCTTTTAAACTAACATATGTCTTATAGAGTCATCCTTTGCTGGGTGGTGGTGGCATACACCTTTAATCCCAGCACTTGGGAGGCAGGGAGTAGATCTTTGAGTTTGAAACCAGTCTGGTCTACAAAGTGAGTTCCAGGACAGCCAGGGAGGGCAACACAGAGAAGAAAGATAAATTTAAGATCTTTATCACAAGATTCTCCTGTTTCAAGCTCCTGAATGCTAGGATTCATGTGCTAGGGCATGTGCCACCATGCCTGGCCTTACAGGGTTGCCTTACAGGTTGCTGTAGCATTAGAAACTTTAGTTGTCAAAAACTTGCATAGTGTAAGTGATACTGTATTGATACTCACAGCATGGTGGCTTGAAACACTATGCTTTAAGGGATTTAGACCATCAGAAATGTGAGTCGGATTTAGGGGTCTGTTGTATAAAGGCTGAAGGTACAGCTCAGTTAGAGAACACTTACCTCACATGTGTCAAGTTTGAGTTCACGCTCTGGCCCCACAAGAATAAATAAGCAAGCAAATAAAAATATGTGTTTGTGAGAACTTTTGCAGGTAACTGTTTGCAGTAATATTCTTGATTAGTTTGATGAATATTTTGGACTATGGCAGCAAAGCCATTACCTGTAAATCCTCCCCCCACATTGGTCCTGAATTTCCTAGGCTGTGAGGAAATTCTCTCTGTGGAGAAAGCCAAGAGCATTTTTCCTTAGCTTCTGGAACCTTCTGATGACATTGAAGGTTTGGGTTTGGGTTTTTGTTTTTTTTTCTAACCACCTCAGGCACTCTGCCACTTTTCTGAAGTGTGAATTGCCTGCTGTCAGCCTGGAGTTCTCACCTCCGCAATCCTGGCTGCAGGCATATTTGCATATTGGATGCTGTGTTCTTTAACCCCCTGAGGTTTGAATCCACTTGGAGAATGTATGAGAACTGAATACTTTCAAGCCCCGAGATAGCTCCCTCTTCTCCAAAAAACAGGAAAACAACAATAGCTCCATTGACTTTTATGCAAATGGCACTCTTCAAGAAAACACTGGGCTGTTTCCCAGGGCCCCAGAACATACTTAAACATTTGTTTCAGTGGGAGATGGGGAAAGAGTTCTGTTGAGTCAATGAACATCTGTTGAGCTGCTGAGCTGGGTCCCAAGGAAACAGAATATGAGTTTGGTTCTTTCCTGCCAGAGGTACCAACAGAGACTTAACCTTACAAGGGATGCATACTTAAAGTGGCTTTGTGTTGGGTCACTTTAGCTATACTGGAACTACATTTCCCAGAATTCTCGTTTTTTAAAAATTTATTTTATTATTTTGTGTGTATGAGTGTTTTGCCTGCATGTATGTCTGTGTACCACATGCATGCCTGGTACCCAAGGAGGTGGGGAGCCTCCATGTGGATGCTGGGAATTGAACCTGGGTCATTTCCAAGAACAAGTAAGTGCTCTTAACTACTGAGCCAAATCTCCAGCCCCAGAATCCCCTTCTTAATGGTTCTAGCTCAGTACTGACCACACAAACTTTTTCGTAAGATGTGGAAAGCTGGAGTGAAAGAGCAGCCAGTATGTGGTGAAGCACAGAGCAGTACGTAAGCTTTAATACCTGGCTGTTGGCTCACCTTGCTGAGGAAGGACGGCATCTAGGCCTGAAGAAACCTATTGAATCCACCCCTGCAGCTCTTGCATCCTAGGTCAGATGGCATTCATCTCTGGAGCGCTCTGGTTTTACCTGCTGGCCATCTCTGTCACCAAGCCTAGAGACAATGAAAGGAAGTCTAGGGTTGTAGTTTATCGTTAGGAATCCAGTTATCCTCACAGGTCTCAATGTGCTCTCACATGTTTTAGTTTTATCCTTGCTCTCCTCTACTTCACATCTAACTCCGCCCCCAGACTGCTAAGATTATTAGTCTTTAGGCCCAACAGCAGATGTGGAGGTGACGGACTTGCATGTTTTTCTCTACTAGCTTCCAAAATACAAAAAATATAATCCTGAGCTGGACATAGTTTGTGCTGAGGTAGGAAGATCTCAAAATTGAGCCTAGCTTGAACTACATAATGAGCTCAAGACCAAGAATGAACTATATATTAATATCCCATCATGAAAAACCAAGGGCTAGGAGGGTAGCTTAGTGGTTAGAGTTCTTGCCTCGTATGTACAGATCCCAATATTTGATTCCCAGCAACACACATACATTCCTTATAATAAATCCTTAAGTTTCTGTGAGTCAAAATCCTCTCTGCTTGAGTCTTATAGTAGAGATTTATAGAGTTATTACAAACCAGAAGACTTCATTTCAAAAAGGTGATACTTAAGCTACTTCAAAAGTTAAAAGTAGGGCTGGAGAGATGGCTCAGCAGTTAAGAGCACTGACTGTTCTTCCAGAAGATCTGGCTTCATTCCCAGCACCCACATGGCGGCTCACAACTCTCTGTAACTTCAGTTCCAGGGGACCTGACGCCCTCACACAGACATACATTCAGGCAAAATATCAATGCACATGAAATAAAAAAGTAAAAAGAAATTAGATGGGTGTGGTGGTGCACACCTTTAATCCTAGCACTCAGGAGGCAGAGGCAGGTGGTTCTCTGTGAGTTTGAGGCCGGCCTGGTCTATAGAGTTCCAGAATGACCAAGGGCTACACAGAGAAACTCTGTCTCTCAAGAAAACAAAATAAAAGAAGTAGGGCCATTAACATGGCTTAACAGGTAAAATGCTTGCTGTAAAGTTGGACAATGAGTTCAATCACTGGAACATACAAAAGTAGAGAAGTCCACACATGTGCCATGCTCTTCCTACTCCCATTCCTCTCCAGAGGAAAACACTAGCCTTTCTTCTCTTTCATGGGTCTCCACAGCCACCCAAAGCCTGTCATTGTGTCCTTCGTGAAGGCATCTTTTTTTTCTCATGCTCTGTTTGTGCTGGTAGTGGTAAGAAGGAATATCCTGGGGCTTCCTGTCTTAGGAAGGGCAATATCCTTTCTACTGTTAGATTTCTAAGCTTACCTAGGGCTCCAACACTCATTATATGGGGCTCTTCGAGAGGCTCTTCGAAGGTACCCTAAATTTATTACTTTCTAATCGTCCTTGTAGGAAGGACAACCGATCAGTTATATGAACTCTAAGCCAGTGATTCAAACACTTGTTCAGTAGTTCTGCAGTGACAAGGTGTTTCATTGCAGCTTCCAGAATGGGGAATGTTCTCAGCATAGACAAGGAGTCCAGGAAAATAGAACATGATGTTTTGTAAAAGCCTATGTACTACTACTTTACATATGAATTTTTTAACTCAAAAAAGATCTCATTATACATATTCTGTACCATACTTTTTTCAATTAATATATCCAAAAATATTTTCTTACAGCAAGAACATTTGGTTCTACCCCATTTTTAATGGTGTGTGTGTGTGTGTGTGTGTGTGTGTGTGTGTATGTGTGTGTTACAGAGACAGACAAATATACTGAAATTACTGAAATGTAACTAACCATTCCCACTAATGGTTATTTTCTCTGCTTTAAAAAAGTGATATGCCAGGCAGTGGTGGTGCATGCCTTGAATCCTAGCACTCGGGAGGCAGAGGCAGAAGGATCTCTGTGAGTTCAAGGCTAGCCTGGTCTACAAAGCCAGTTCCAAGACAGCCAGAGCTGTTACACAGAGAAACTCTGTCCTGAAACCCCCTCCCCCACAAAAAAAAAAAAAAAAAGGAGAGAGAGAAGCAAAAAAAGGAGAGGGGAGGAAAAGGTGTGGTTTATCAGTGAGAAGTTGTTTCCCTAAAACAGCATTTGACAGCAGTCCTGAGTGTTGCTCCGGAAGAGGTGTGGGGCCTGACTTTTATGCCTTTGACAGAGGGCCTTCTTGTTGTTTCTTTACTCTTTTGTTTGAGACAAGGTTTTGCTATGTAGCCCAGGCTGGCCTCAAATTAGCAGTGACCCTCCTGCTTCAGCCTCCCTAGAGCTGGGATTACAGGTGGGTGCCATCATGCTTGGCAGTCTATCTCGATTGGACACCAACCAGAGAACTAGCACGTAGCTTTCTTTCGGTTCTGCCATCCTACTTCAGGACCTGTGCCCAGGGTGTTACCCTCCTCCTGAACCACATTCTCCCCTCCTCCTCTTTATGGACTTACCTTTTGTCTTCTGTTTCTCTGCTCAAGCACCCCTTCTTTCAGTAAGCCTACTACAATCCCTCAGAGGAGGTCAGATTGTTGCCTATCACGTGTTTTCCTTTGTGACCTTATTAGCTTTGTGTGTGTGTGTGTGTGTGTGTACATGCACACGCTCCATGGCATGTGTGTAAAGGTCAGACAATTTTTTTGGTGTCGATTCTTTACACGGGTTATCAGGCTTATGCAGCAACACTTCACCCTTGATTCCCCCTTGAAGCGTCTCAGCGGCCCCCTTCCAGATGTTATTCCACAGAAACCTACTGAGATTTTGGTGTGTGCCAGACACTCTCTAAAGCATTCTAGAATTAAATTGCAGTTAGGCACACACTTTAAAAACTTTGGAGAAGCTGGGTGGTGGTGGTTCACGCCTTTAGTCCCAGCACTTGGGAGGCAGAGGCAGGTGGATCTCTGTGAGTTTGAGGCCAGCCTGGTCTACAGAGTGAGTTCTAGGATAGCTAGGACTGTTACACAGAGACACTGTCTCAAAAAAAAAAAAAAAAACTTTAGAGACAGAGGCAGGTGGACCTCTGTGAATTGGAGGCCAGCCAGGGCTACATTAGTGAGACCCCCATCTCAAGAAGTAAAGAAAAGGAGAAAGAGAAGGAAGAAAACTAAATAATGATTATGCAGTTCTCCTAGCAACCTAGTTAGGTAGAGCTGTTGTCTTCCAAGTCTAGGCCCCAGATTCATGCTGTGAACAATCAACATAGTTTGCCTCTGCTGGAGTGAAGGAGATTTTTTTTTTTTTAAAACCATTGGTGCTTTTTACTTTTCATTTGGACTGAATGCATATATGACTTACTAGACATGGATATGAGACTGAAAAATGAACAAAAGTGTCTTGCTGTCCCTGACTACCTCAGTGACCCCATTGAGTCATGAGAAAACACATTATTGAAGTCTCTGCTTTAAGAGCTCAGGATACAGGCTGAGGGGAATCGGATTGTGATTTGACTGTAACACATTCCTAGCGTCTTCTCTGTCTCAGTGAGTTAGTTGCTGAGCCCCCGCAGTCTCATAACACATGCATATGAGCCCTGAGTTTCACAGGGAGACCTGAAGCTTGGGGTAGAAACCCCTTAACTAGGGTAGTTACCGAGGTCCTGTAGTAGTTACACACAAAGCTTTGTCCCTAACCCTGGATGCTCCTCTGTATTAGTTAGGTTTCTATTGCTGTGATAAACACCATAACCAACTTGGGGAGGAAAGGGTTTATTTCAGCTTAGACTTTATAGTTTGTCATGCAGGGAACTCAAGGCAGAAACTAAAACAAAGCACGGAAGAACGCTGTTCTGAGACAGGGTTTCCCTGTGTAGCCCTAACTGTCCAGGCAGGAACTGGCTCTGTAGACCAGGCTGGCCTCGAACTCACAGAATTCCACCTACCTCTTTCTCCTCCCTCCTGAGTGCTGGCATTAAAGCCATGTACTACCATGCCTGGCTGTTCAGCCTGCTTTATTTATTTATATGTATATTTTTTAAAGTTTTGTTTTGTTTATTTGTTTGTTTTAGTTTTTCCAGACAGGGTTTCTCTGTGTAGCCCTGGCTGTCCTGGAACTCGTTCTGTAGACCAGGCTGTCCTGGAACTCATAGAGATCTGTCTGCCTCTGCCTTCCCAGTGCTAGGATTAAAGGCGTGGGCTACCTCTGTCCCACCAGCCTGCTTTCTTATACCACCTACCTAGGGGTAACCCCACCTTCAGTGTGCTGGGCCTTCCCACATCAACCATTAATCAAGAAAATGCTCCACAGCCTTGCCTACAGGCCAGTCTTCTTTCTCAACCACAACAAAACTGAACAACTAAGCTCCATTCCTTGGCATGCTGCCCGTTTGTGGTTGTGAGATCACTGTTAGCTAGTCCTTGCTGTTCTCCTGCTGCGCCCCATGTGTGGATTTTCTGTTGTGTGCAGCTTCCCAGTGTTTCACATCTTTTTAACTTCATAGATCATGGCCCTGCGAGCCTGTGGCTTGATCATCTTCCGAAGACACCTTATTCCCAAGGTGGACAACAGTACAATCGAGTTCCTGCTGCTGCAGGCGTCCAACGGCGTTCACCACTGGACTCCTCCCAAAGGTGCGGGGTGGGGTGGGGGTGGGGGGTGGGAGGGTTAGCTTTTGGGGAGGGATCCACCCTGCCAGGCCCCTACAAGGCTTGTTTCCCAGTAACGGTACAGCAGGAAAAGATGGGAAGGGCAGGAGCACTTACCTTTCTATGTAAGGTCTCCAGGCCAGCCTGGACCTGGAAATCGGATTCTGCGACTGACCCAAGGCAGACATAGCACCTGGTGTTTTTCTGTCATTCACCTGTGCTGTAGCCCATGCATGGCTAGACAGGAGAAAAGCCGCTGGGTTGGGAATGGGGAATGCTGAAATTGAGGAAAATGACCGGGCTATGTGCCTCCCTTTCTGAGTTTTTCATCTATCAAAGTAGAACTCGACTTAAAACCCCATGTTTTCTTCCTGTCACTTTTCTGATTTAATTTAATAAGTTCCTTTGCGTCTTTGTTTAGTGTTCCCTTCACTAGGGTTTTCTTTTGTGAACCACACATCCAGGGAGTATGACTTCTGGAGCTGTTAGAGGCACACAGAAGCTGGGTTTCCTAGTCATAGGTCATCTGCATATTCTGGCGGGAATGGAACGGTAAGAATGAGAGGCTGCTTCTCAGACCCAGAGGCTATGAAGATCATAGAGATGTTGGGGTTGTAGCCTCAGCAGCCAGGATAGAGCTAGTCAGGTCTTCAAAAGGCAAAACAGTGAAGGCCAGTGGCGTGGAGCCTTACACATGGCCCCAAAATGTGTTTGTAAGCAGGTTTTCATCCACTAGCATTCTGGATGCTATCTCAAGGGTACAAAAGATTCCCTCAGATGTTCCTAAAAGAGAAGGCAGACTACATGTGAAGAAGTGAACTGAGTGGCCATCCCTTAAGGAGCCCGTACCCATTTGAGTACGTATTTTCATAACTCTTCTTTGAAGCCCACACCCATGCTATTGGTTGTGTCTTATTTTTTGTGACTGCCTCATGTTGCTGGGCAGTGGTAGCAAATGCCTTTAATCCTAGTACCCTAGGAGGCAGAGGCAGGCAGGTCTCTAAGTTCAAGGCCAGCTTGATCTATAGAGCAGGTTCCAGGACAGCCAGGTCTACACAGAGAAACCTTGTTTTGAAAAGCCAAAAAAGTAAAAAATAAAATAAAATAAAATAAAATAAAATAATTGTCATGCTTACATTTACATTAAAATGTCTTTATTTAAACCAACTCTGCTTCAGATGGGGATGGCATGATGAAGCCATCCTTGATTGAGGCCGTTGGGATGGTCCCAGTGAACAATAACAGATTAGCTCTGGCAGTTGCCGGGATGAGGCCCTAGAGATTAAAAACAGAGAGTAGGATGGGGAGGTATGGACAGCTGTCGGAGATGGGAAGAAAACAAGATACGGTAACAGAAAAGACACTTTTGCACAGTTGAGGAGCACAGGGAAGAACGGGTAAAAGAGAGGTGTCACAAACACTGTAAATAGGAGTATTCACACTTATCTCCTGATCACTGGAATCACTCTGCTGGGTCCTCTCACTTCCAGATGTCAGAGGACCTCTCCTAATCATTTCCTTCTTTGGCCTGGGATGAAATGAGCCTGCTAGCATTGGTTCCTGGGAGACTGTACCAAGACAGCTGAAAGGAGGGGTACACTCTGAATCAGTGTCTCCTGTCACCGCCAGTGTCCCTCCTGCTTTGCCTCCTCAACACACTATCAGTGTGGTTTGTGCACACTGCAGGAAGTGTTGTGCAGAAAACCTTTCTCCAGAAACGGGAGGCTAGAATGGATTCCATTAGAGCTGTTTTCCATTCAGAGCCAATGGGCAGCTGCGCAGACCCCTGGGAAGAACTCCTAGTGTATAGCGCCACCTCCAGGCCAAGGACGGAACAGCTATCAGTTCTTGCTCCACGTGAGCTCCTGAACCAGGAGGGTACCTCAGCAACTTGCCAGAACTAGGAGGAGATACAGGTTAGCAGACCCCTCTCAGTGCCTCTGGGCCCTTCTGGGACACTAAGAGTTTGTGGGAAACAGGGGTAAAGCTGGGGGCCACCACAGTCTGCAGAGCTTCAAGTGTTGCTGCAACAGCTTCTTGGCAGCTGTCGGCTTGGATCTGGGTCTTGCCAACAAATTTTCTTAGAACTGGCTCTTGGCTTGTCCTTAGTCTTAAGTTCCCATCAGGACTTTCCCTGTGAGTCTGAAATCTGGCCTTGCTCAGTTAGGAAGATGAAAACAATTGGAAAAAGCCTTGATGGCTACTTGGAAACAGCTGCTGGAGCAGCAGTACAGGGCCTGTGTCTGTTAACTGTGGAGTGTTGAGTCCTCACTGGATTTTTCAGCTAGCCCCCTCTCTGCCAAGAGATTCTGCCTCTCCTTAGAAAAATGACGTTAAGGTCTTCAAGAGAAAAGTGGTCCCTGAGAATAATAGAGGGAGAAAACTCAAAAGAATAGGAAAGCAGAGATCTGAGGAAAGCCATCTCAACACCAGAAGGCGGTCCGTGTTCTGGGATGGGGATGTAGCTTGGTGGTAGAGCATCTACCTCCCATGCACACGGCCCCAAGTGTAACACCTAGCACAGCGGAAACGAAGCAGCATCTAAATCTGACCAGGCACATTTGTGTCACTCTCTACAAAAATGGAGTAAGAAGAAGGGATTTCTCAGACCTGAGAACCAGACACTGTCTGCCTTGTAGCCCTTCCTAGGCATGTTAGGATACTGACCATCTGCAGACTTCCTTTAGTTCAGGCACTCCCAGGAAAGTCACTGAAGACCCTGACTTTATATCATCTGTCCTGGAAAATCCAGCTTCAGCTACTATTGAAGATTTCTTCTTTATTTTCTCCTAACCAGGCCATGTGGACCCTGGAGAGACTGACTTAGAAACAGCCCTGCGAGAGACTCAGGAGGAAACAGGCATAGAAGCAAGCCAACTGACCATCATTGAGGGGTTCAGAAGGGAGCTCAATTATGTGGCCTGGAAGAAGCCTAAAACAGTCATTTACTGGCTGGCAGAGGTGAAAGACTACGACGTGGAGATCTGCCTCTCCCAGGAGCATCAAGCCTACCGCTGGCTAGGACTGGAGGAGGCCTGCCAGTTGGCTCAGTTCACGGAGATGAAGGCAACACTCCAAGAAGGACACCAGTTTCTCTGCTCCATGCCGGCCTGAGCTGACCAGAACAAATGCTGCTGCTGCGTCCTGGAGGGTCTTCTGAAATGAACCCAGTCTCCCATCCAGGAAGGATGTGATGGTCTTGGGCTTGCTTCAGCCAAGAGCAGATAGGTTGGTGAAATTAAAATTAGCTCAGCATTCTCAGGTGAAAGCAAGGAGGCCCTGGATCCAATCCCTAGCTAAGAAGATAATTACTTTAAAAATAAGAGCAAGTAGGAATTTTAGCCGAGTTAAAAAGCAAAGGGGGTGAAATTTTAAAATGCCAGCCCCAGTAAGTGTACTTTATAAATAAACTTCAAACAGCTCATATGGCCTTTTGACCTGTGTGTTTAGTTCTTGGACTCAAGCCATTGCCTGGGATAAAGAAAACTGAAGTTGCTGGACTGTGGTGGTGCACACCTTTAGTCCCAGCACTCGGGAGACAGAGCCAGGTGGATCTCTGTGAGTTCGAGGCCAGCCTGGGCTACAGAGTGAGTTCCAGGACAGCCAGGGCTACACACACACACACACACACACACACACACAC
>CABHPH010096899.1:0-16058 GCA_902168325.1 Peromyscus nudipes
GTTTATCTATCATGGATACAAATGACTTAATCACAAATCATCAAAAGGAATTCACAGCACATTTTAGGCTACAGTGTACACAAAAGGTGTACAGAACAATACAGGGGAGAATCATATTCTGTCTGTGACTCCTTTGGTAATTCAGACACAAGTCTAAACTGTATATAATGTAACCCATTTGGTATCAAAGTTGATTTCGTTTTTTTCTTCCTGTCAAACTGATCAAGAGACATGTGAGGGCAGGTGAGATGGTTCAGGGGGTTAAGGGCATTTGCTACCAAACCGGATTATGTGAGTTCAAATCCCTGGGTTCAGATAGTGAAAGACATACTTGACTCCTGCAAATTGTTAATTGATCTCTCTTTGGCTGGCCTTAGTGTCACCACAGCTCAGGGAACAGAGGACAAGCAGAATTGTTGATCATGAAAGAAGGAACTGCATCCTCAAGAATGTCATGAGAACAGAATTCAGCTACTTCCTGGAGCTGCTGCTGTGCCTTATACTTGTCATAATGCCACAGTCACCCAGAAGAGCCAAACGGTCTGTGTCCACACAGCCTTGGACGGAAACAGGTCAGCCAGCAGAGCTTAAAGAATCCCCAAAATGTTCAGCCAGAGAGAAGCCTCCTGTTAGATGGAAGGGGCTAGACCAGATCCATGCCACACACTGAACAACACATTCAGTGGCCCAACTGCCACTTCAGAAATGCAGCAGAAGGACAAGATAATTAGTCCCATTCCAATTTTTCTCTCTGCTTGCAGAAAAGAAAAAAAATAGAACTTGAGTCACACGTGTTGGTCAATTGAGACCAGAGAGCTCAAGTCTGAATGAATAGAATGGTCACCTGGGCTGGCTTGCATTTCCATTTTGATGCCATTCATGGAAACATGAGTTCCATTCAGCAGTATCTATGGAAGCCCCAGTCTAGATATAAAAACAGAAACAAAAAGTCCCCAATACAATTTCTATACATTCAGAACAAGTAAGCGACACACTTGATCTTCATTTATCGTATATATTGCTACTTCTATTCTAAACTAAAAACCATTTTTTACAACAGAGTTGATATGTTAAAATTTGTTTTGTTTTCTAGTTTTGATTTTTCTTTTTGACAAAATTTCCCTCTGTAGTTCACGCTGACCTCAAACTTTCTATATAGCCCAAGCTGGCTTCCAACTCTTCACAATTCTTCTTTTCCAGCCTCCCAAGTGCTGAGATTATAGGCATAAGCTACCACACCAGCTTACATATGAATACTCATGAAGGAAACCATCCATACCCTACCTTTTATACTCTTTTCTTGATTCACCTGGCTCATGAATTCAGTAAGAACAGGCATCACATGGCAGTAGAGGTTTGTCAAAGCAGGAAACCATTTAGAAGCATTTGGGTTGAACCTTGTTGTTTTTTTTAAAAGATAATGTTAACAGGTGCCCCTTGGGTTCCTGAGTGAGTGTGAAGGGGCATGTGTCTTACATTAGAACCTTGCTCCTTGTTCATTGAGTCATGAGAGTGATCCACAGTTTGATCTCTTCGAATTAATGGAGACACACCTTACTCCTAGGCTAGTGGAGAAGACATAATAATATTTTAAATCTGGCTTTTGAGAGTATCAGTAAGCAGCCACAAACATTTAATTTCTAATTGCCTTTCTATATGTCAAATCATTAATTTTAGTCTCTCTGTCTCTGTCTCTCTCTGTCTCTCTATGTGTGTGTGTGTGTGTATATTGGTTTGGTTTGGTTTGTTTTGAGACAAACTGGCCTGTAACTCATCATGTTGCCTAGGCCAGCCTCAACTTAAAATCCTCCTGCCTCAGCCTCCCAGGTGTTAGGAACATATGTGCCGCCATGTTCATTGTTTTGTTTGTGTTTCTAGTCTTTTTCCTAAACTAATAAACCTAAGAAAATACATACTTCTGAGAAATTGGTTACCCAAGAAAAAGCTAGGAAGATAGAGTGTGCTAACAAAATCATAAACGGAAAACTTGAAAACCTAAAAAATCTCCTCAAGCGCTTTGGTCAAGGTCAACACGGACACCATCCACAGGCTCTGTTGGGCTGTAGCAGCTCTGCATCTAGTTTAGCCCCCTTTGTCCACCTTCCTTGCCCCCAGGACCGCAGTCTTCCATTGTATCTGAACAACTCTAGACCCTGTTCCCCTTCTTCTTCCTCCTCCAATTCACTGTACCAGTGTAGGTGAAGAACAGGGGATGGGTATGAAAAGGGTTTCAATTCCCTCCAATATGTTAGGTGTGGCATCTCACCAGCTGATATTGATGTAGCTTAAGTTATAATGCTGCAGTGTTTTCCCAAAATAACAAGTGTGTTCAGTAATCTTTAAACAGGCCCTGGTTTCAGTGCATTGTTTTTTCCTTGTCCAGCACAACTGTCTGATAAAAATTCCTAATTATTAAGCATCTGATAATACTATCTAGCCTGTTTTAATTACAGCATGCTCGTGCCTTGTTTTATTACATTTCATGCTAGAATGAACCTAGCCAGGATCTTTAATAAGGCCATATTAAATCCAGGCTAGAGGTTAAAACTCAGGAGGCTGTCTTGATTCTCTGCTGTTGTGTCTGGAATCTCATCAGAAAAACCCCAAACTTCATTAAAGACGGCTGGATGTGGGCACTCCTATATTGCCATTTACTTTAAGGGCTACCACTCGGGCGATTATTGGTGTGCTCCTCATGATCCCTGTTATAGTAAGGCAATTTCTACATCCAGGTTAGGCATTAATACCGCCATTATCTCCAACACAGATCCCCTGGCAGTTGGAAAAGCAGGAGAAATTACAGGCGGATTAATCTCTAGTGCCCGTCTAAAAAGAAAACCTTTCCCCAGAGAGTAGAGAAGGGTATGTTGAACTCAGTTAAGCTGTGTTAGTTGTAATGAAAAAGAGCCCCCTGTGTCCAACTCTGCTGGCCATGTCAGACGATCCTTTTTTTTCAACTTGTCAATATCCCTTTTGGGCTTCCCTCCAACCACTTCAGGTACGCTTCTTTGAGTTTTATGACATCTTTAAATAATTATGTTTGCATTAGAAAATAAATTAAAAAAAAACCCAACAACTGAGCTTTCCAAGTATGAAGACTGGAGAAAGTAATCCATTTCAAACAAAAATAGGGGGCGGGAGGGGGGTTAGACTATAGCCATGTGATTTCACAAATCCTTTATATTGTGGGTCTCACAGTGTGAGCTATACTGAAGAAGGCAGATCGTAGAATAAGGACAAAGCATCCCACTCTGCACAAAGGAAAAAAAGAAGAGAGGATGAGCGGCTTGGCAGGTCATTCCCAGCACACCCTGCTTTGCCTGATAAGAAACCGTTGACAGGGGCTGCTGCGGCTGTTGACGTACCTCAGTGCTTGCTACTCAGTCTCTGGGCTTTGCGGAAGGGAATGATAAGAAACACAATGAATAACTAACAAAGCCCCTTTGATGAATGCAGTCATTTGCATCACAGCACAAAATAGCTTTGCTCCTGATGGGAGCCACGCAGACCTAACGGCAAATATTGCTTGCACCTTTTCAATGACATCTAAGGGCAGTGGTGGACAGGGTGAGAGTTTGGAGAGTAAGGTGCTTCAGTGGAGCTCATCGAAACAGTGCACACAATGTTGAACCAGGGATGAGTTGCTTGTGGTATTGGCTTCAGAAAGCAACGAGACTTTGTTGGTTATGAGGGAAAAATATTTGTAATTAAATAGTATGTTATTTCATGACCCTTTTATACTTGAAATTGATATGGCCTTCACATAAACTTGTTAAGGAAAAATTCCTAAACAAAATGTTGGCCTCGGTGCTTCAGAGATGAGTTCCCTGAACTGTGCTCCTTCACTACAAAGCTGGAGGAGGTGGAGACAGACTTGAAATGCCTGAGGTTGAATGTGAGGAACTTGCTGAGTTTGATCCTCCTTTTGAATTTGTCGATGGCATGTCTTTGCTATTTTCCTAGAAGACAGTGGAGATTTGCAGATTGAATGTATCTGCTCTTACCCACAAACTAGAAACACAAAATTGTGACCTAGAAGCCGACTATGGCCTCTCCTTACTTTTGATCTACTGCCTGATGATAACTGGTGACCCCCAAGTTATAATGTAGAAAGCCCCAGGGAGGTTCTGTACATTTTTGGCCAAGAAGAATCTAATCGCAAGCAGGAAATCTCTTACTTGTCGAGGCATCCCTAGGTTGTGGTGTTTTCTCTGTTCTGTGGATAAAGTAGCTGCTATTCTGACTGAAAGGTGCTTTTCCCTTTAGATTCTATAACTAGTGTATGGCGGTGTGGTGCTGAGAACTATCTAAGCACCAGACATTGTGCTTGGTTAACAGAAATGAGAGAGTGGCAACCAGGCATCATACTCCTCCCCAAGTTGAGCAGGGAACAGCATGTAAATATGTAGAGCCTATTTTGAGGGGTGCTTTAACTGGGGCAGGGGAGGGTGCAATGCCATCAGTGCGCATGATGGAAATGAAAAAGCAGTCTTTGAATAGAGACAGACTCCCCAACTCCACTCTTGTTTAAAATGAGTGATTGCATTTTGAGGAGTACTGAGAAACAACACCCAGGCCCTCGCTGAGGAATGTCTGTCCTCCCAAAGGATTCTGAGTATTGTTGGTCTACATAACATGCCCCAAATATTGAATTGAATGTGAACTAACTTACCGTGAAAGATATGTACTCCTTACTCAAGTTTACTCAAAAGGGAAACCACTAGAAAGACCAACATGTCGGTTTCCTTTGTTAAAAATGTACTTCTTTGCTTTCTTCCATCCATCCACTCCACATATATATCCACCTACTACACACACACACACACACACACAGCTACCAACTGCACATATACATCCATTGACTACTCATATATGTCCACCCATTACACATGAACATCTACCCACTACATATACACATCTACCCACTACACATATACATCCACCCACTACACATATATACCTACCCATTACACACATATGTCCACCCACTACACATACACATTTACCCACTACGCATACATATCTACTCACTACACACATAGATCCACCCACTACAAATACACACACTTAGATAATAGCCACATTTTCCTATGTAAATTCTCTGCCTGCTGCTGTCCATTGAACTGTAGGAACTTAGTTGAAACTTTCTTTAACTTTCTGGATCTTCCCCTCACAAATGTAGACTAATCTTCGTATAAATATATCAAACAGAAACAAAATGTGCTCCAGATTCCCTTTCCATCCACAGCAACTAGTTAGAAATAATAAGAATCGATTTGTCACAAACAACCTAATAAGTCGCATTTTCTCCTTTTCATTTTGCCTTCATCCATGATTGCTGCTCAAGCCTGTACCTCATAGCCTTTCGATCATGGTGACTCTGAGGAACTTGGTCTCCTGAATGCCAGAGCAATAGGACCCTAGGCTGGGAAATACTTTCTCTTTAGAACTGGTAAAATCACATAGAAAACTCTTTTCTCCTAAATACTTTGCATAATCATTTTGCCTAAGTAGCTACCTAAAGATGAACGTCACTGAAACAGGTTAGGTTTGAATTCTAAAAGGAGACTATAACCAGTGGAAGAACGAGATAGATGATTTCCATTAAAAAAAAAAGTGTAACACTAAAGACCTTCTACATACCCTGTTGCTGCTGGCTTCAGGTGTATGCATCTTATTCTGTATGTGCGTCATTATTTTCTAAACTCAAACTTGGTTGTGAGTAGAAAGAAACATCTAGCTAAGTTGCCCACAGATTGTATTGTTGCAGTCCCCCAAAGTGCAACTCATCATTCCTGATTTTTTTTTTCTGTTTACTTTTTGGAGTTTGTTTTTCTCAAACACTGATCAGTCCAATTCTACTTCTTGTAGCGATCTGTGTTTCTTTTCATTCTTGTAACCCCAGGCTGGAGATCAGGAACTTCTGAAGCCAGACTATAAAGTAGCAATAGCAATTAGATAGACTTGTGGTTGGGTCTTTAATTCTGCCTAGTGAGGGGCCTCTAGTCCACTTATTTTTGTTACTTAAAGGCCTTTAAAAACTTATTTGTAATTTCTGCTGTGCTTTACAGATGTTTGGCAGGAAAATATACGAATTTAAGGTTTGTGACTTCAATTGAGATTTATACCTATAATCTTTCAGCAAACTATTCACTCTTCTGATAAATTTATGATAATTGTGATAAAAATGTGAATGAAGTACTGAGTGCATGTATGTGGTTGGCAGAGGCATGACCATGTCAAGGAGCCCAATACCTCAGCTTCATGGGAACAGTAAAGCCTCCCTCTGGTTTAACTGTGGACATTGGTTGTGTGTGCAGAAAATGTTCACCATTGATTTCTTCCCCCTGGATATTTACAGCCTGAAGACTGCTCCCTACAGAGACTGCTCCTACAGAGATTAGCCAAACTTTCCTCCTTGATCCAGCTGTATACCACAAGCCCTGCTTCCTTGTTTATCTGTATGAAGTAACCCTACCTCCCTATTCAACTGTATAGGATCAACACTCAGGACTTCTGGGGTTCTGTGGCTTCTCAATTAGAGAGCCAAGTCCACCCAATCCCAGCTTTTCTGTGTGTCTCTCTGTCTGTTTTATTCATTCCCTGTTACCAGAGCAAGGTCAATCCCTGAAGCCATTCAGGACTCAGCAAGATCGCTCTTCTTCCATCTGAGTCAGGGCCAATCTCCTCTATCCCCTGCCCCATCTTCCCTGTTTCCTGGTCCTGTGTTTCCAGCCTGCAGAACAGAAGCAGGAGTAAATGTATCTGGCTCTTCTTATACAGCCTGCAAGGAATGTTACACTGCTCTTATTCTTTGGTAAGAATGAGCTCCGTGGTCACATTTCAGACAGAGGAGGTTAAGGGTAAGGCTGGAAAACTCCTTCAGTCTCAACTTTACACTAGAACAGCACAAACTTTTGGTATATAACTAGCAATATTAGCATAGGCCTAGACATTCTGGAAAATTGAGGTATTAGTCATGTTTACTCACACATGAACATGTACACACTCACACATGAGTGAGTGTGTGTGTGAGAGAGAGGGAGAGAGAGAGGGAGAGAGAGAGAGAGAGAGAGAGAGAGAGAGAGAGAGAGAGAGAGAGAGCATCATACAGAAAAAACATCATTCCATTCCACTAATTCACAGTTATTAATGACACTCCTGGTTGGGTTAACCATATTTATTTAACTGTGACTATGAATTCAGCAACACTCATGGTACGTGCTGATCCCTTCCCCTGTAAAAGAGTTGTCCATTCAGAGCCAAGGTAAGAGAACTTTCCTTAGTGACCAAGTGTGCCTGTGTGGCAGCCTGAATCAAACAACTCAGATTTTCTGAGAACACATGAAGAGCCAAAGGGTCAGAATAACTTGGTGATGCAGTACTGCAGGGCCGCCTCCTCCTCCTGCTCTCCTTGGAGGTCACAAGAACGAGTTGGTTACTGGTTTATTTCTGTCTGCTGTGTCTAGTGACATCTCAAGGGTGACATGCAGGATGCGGTGAATTCCACAGCCGAAATGTGCTAGGATAGCTCATTAGCCCTCAGGGAAGGTTTATTCTTTGCTTGGGCAGATATGAGGGTTGCATCCATTGTTTGCTGTTCGACTCATTGCTTTGTAGCTAGCAGGTATTTAGGAAACACTGGTGAATTTAAATTGAGCACTGATGATGTTGGTGACAATGACCGTCACAATTTTTATACAGAAACTCAGAAACCATTTATGAATTAGTGAATATATATTGAAACTACCTTAGCTGTTATGATGGACTGTTGTGATAAGACCATTATTAGAATGATAATCACAAACTTAACTTATTGACAAAAGGATATTGAAAATAATATTTCATGGAAAATAGAACATAGGTCTAGAACATCGTCATACCACTGCAAATGTACCTGATCTCCTCTAGTACAAAACACACCCCCTTTAGGAAGGTTTCAGCTTAGAAATCAGTTGGTTATTTTAAAACTGTATCTTAATACCTTAAGATTCCTTTGATCATGATTGATTGTACTTCCAATAATCTTGAATGTAATTGGTAAGTGACAAATAGTATAAAGTTAGATCAAATAATAAGCGCATGTGTACTAAACGTTCTGTATGACTTCAAGGATGTAATTCTATTTGAAATATTTCTTTTCACATAATGGCATTGGGTGACCGCAGTGAGCAAGGAGAATAAGTATTTTTTGTAGATGTGTATCTTTGCTCAGATCCATTATTCATTTTTTAAGTGTTTTTAAAAGGAGGTGTTTTGTGCTCACCACAACCCTTCTCCCACAACTGTGTTAATGAGCATGCCGTCAGCATCCATTGAGTTCTAAGTAAGTAACGGACATCGTTCTACAGGTTTTACAGGTATGAATGTGTTTAGTTTTCTCGGGAGAGATATGAGGCGGTAGAAAGATTACGTCCACTGTAATTGTGAAAACACGTTGGCATATAGTCAGCAGTAGCTAAACCAGCTGCCCATACGAGTCACCCACACTAACTGGTAGAATAAGACTAAAATCAAGGAAACGAACACTAGATGTTTTTGAGCATTGGCCTACACAGGATGAAAGCTGCCCCTCTTTCAGCTAAGCAACAAAAGTGTTGCTTTTAAGGCATTAAGGTTTCACATTGGCGCTGCATGTAAGTGAGCATGCTGTTCCCCAGCAGACGAATGGAATGTCTGTGCCCTTCACACTGCAGAGAGGAGACCAAATCAATGGTTACCATTATGTCTTTTGAGTTTAGAAAGTTTTGCTTGTTCTCAGATGGTTTTACTTGTTTTCAGAAGATTCTCAAAACACTTAGTGCTGGAGGGAAAGGGAAAACGAAAGTTCGAGGTGACTATCATCCACATCCCATAAGTAACTTAGCTAAGATACAACTTCCTTTGTGCATTTTATTTTGTTTTCTAGTAAGACAGCCTAGACAAGAGAAAGTGAAATAGGGTTAATTGACCACAGGAAATCTCCACCTTTTATGCCTTGAAACTGTCCCCAAGTTGGCAATCCCATATGATTCAGCCTGATAACCCAGTGTCACAGCATTTGCTGAGTTACAGTAACCTACCATGCCCTTCATACAAAGCACTGGGAGCTGCCCATGTGCTGCTTATGATGACACAAGTCTGTTCCCCTGTTTGCTGTATTCAGTCGTACCTGGACCCCAGCCAGGGCTTGTGTCCTGTTCATAAGGCACCAGTTGCTCTCTACATATTTACTGCTGTCTGCTGGGCTCTGTAGACTTGACCTACTTTTAAATGGGCTTGTTATAAATACCATGTGATAATGTCTTTCAAAATGACAAAATAGTATAATTGTAAGGATAGTTTCTGAGACTCTCGTTACTTAGAAACTTCACTGAAGAAGGGTAAACAATGAAGGAAGATTAGGACTTAGGGAGGGGCACAAATAATGAGGTATGCAGGCTTGCGATATGGTTGAATAAAAAGAACAGTCCAGCAGTGCCACATTGTGTGAGGGAATAAGAATCCATCCAGTCAGGGTGAAGATTCCAGGAAGTGGAAAATTAAAGAGATTCATTAAAGCACTTTGTGACAAGTCCTTGGTGTCAGGAAGAGGACTGAGAGTTACAGTTCACCATGGCCATTGCATGCTGAGCACCTCCCAAGTGCCAGGCACTCACACCTTTCCACTTCCACCAAATTGGAGAAATTAATTATCAGTTGTATAACTGAAAAGCTGAGATCTAGCAAGATTAAGTGTCTCATCAAAGGCTAAATTTATGAATTATTTTTAGATAATCCCTTTTAAATCACTTACTATGGAATAAGCTCAGACCTAGGTACTTAATAAAGATTAGCTCACTGAAATTACACAGCAAATCAATGAGGGACCCACTATTACTGTTACTGTTTTCCTTAGAGCTAAGTGAGGCACCCACAAGTCAATTACCTGACTCAAGGTCTCATAGTATGCAGATGTGGAGATGAGCTGCACAGAAAATACCTCTACAGAATCAACCTTCTCATGCACTTAGGTAATAGCTATAAAAATGGTTGGAAATGGGGGCTGACCCCAGACATGCAAGGTAAGTCCCCGTTGCTGAAGGTACTATGCACTTCAGACCCAGGGCCCAGAGACCCCTGAACTATAACTGACCTGAATGCCTCCTTCCTGAAGCTTTCATGGTACCAGAAGGTTCCACAAGAGTGAGGCAACTGGCACTCCTACCCAACTCTGACATCTAATGACCACATCAAAAGACAGCCTGGCATGATAACCTTAAGGGTAAAGAAGCAGTATGCATACCTTGGCAATAACGAACAGCTTTCTAAACGGACTTAAGACCTGTTCAACACAAGGGAAACTATGCCTGGTACTGGACGCCTAGCCGGCTACCCAGGGTTAGTGAAGTTGTGGATGTTGGAGGAGAACCTATACCCACTACTTCACTAAAACAGCGTAATTCCTAATTACATTCTAAACATTTGTCCTTTATACCCACAGATAAGTGTAGTCTTCACCTCCTATCAAGGAAATATCTCTTTGTAACAAATGGAGACCATTACAGAAAATCACAACCAATCAAACTGCAGAGTTGTGGTGAACAATCGCAACTGATACACGTATAACCCAATTGTTGCACCTAAAGCTCAGCGATCATTGTAGAAGAAAAGGCAGGAAGGATTCTAAGAGCCAGAGGAATAGGGAGTTTGCTATGAGATGGTGTCTTCTCAAGTGTCAGAAATGACACCCATAAAGTCTCACCATCAAGATTGCATAAACAGGAGCTGAACCAGGACACCAATAATCATGCTAATGTAGGTCAGAAAGACACCAATAGACATGCTAACATGACAGGGAGAAAGCTCATGAGGCCTCAACCCTACAAAAAGAGCTACAGGAGACTAAGGAATGTTGCAAGTGGAAGACACAGTCTTCCCCAGTGAAAAACACCCCAATTGGTTATCCAATATCAAATGGTCAGTCCAGAAAACATGTACATACAAATAACATTATATTGACTGAGCAAGTTGTGTGTGTGTGTATATACATATATGTGTGTGCATATACATATATAAGATTATATATACGTATATAATATATGAGAATAATTCATGTATATGCATGGGTGTGTGTGTGTGTGTGACAACAATTAAAGAAAAGTAGGCTGTAAATGTGAATGAGAGCAAGGGAGCTACATGTGAGGGGTTAGAGGGAAAGGAAGGGTGAAATGGATGTAATTATGTAGTAATTTGTAAAATTGGGATCTGAGGGACACTGAGAATTAGGAATAGAACAATTACCCGAATGACCTATGTTAGCAAATACTTCAATAGAAAGTCACATAGTAGATCACAGCTAAGATTTTAATCTGAGATATCCAAGATCTGGATTAGAGCAGCATTCTTGAGGCAGGGGGTTAAAAATATTATTCAGGCAAATAGATGTAGGAGTAAGTAGATATGGAAGTAAGGAAGGAAGTGAAGGAAGAAAATACTCCTTTAACATTGTACTTCTGAGTATCTAGAGTCTCAATGCTGCTGTGGGATGGTCTGTATGTCAAATTGCTCTGATTGGTCAATAAATAAAACACTGATTGGCCAGTGGCCAGGCAGGAAGTATAGGCGGGACTAACAGAGAGGAGAATTGAGAGAATAGGAAGGTGGAAGGAGTCACTGCCAGCTGCCGCCATGACAAGCAGCATGTGAAGATGTCAGTAAGCCACAAGCCACGTGACGAGGTATAGATTTATAGAAATGGATTAATTTAAGATATAAGAACAGTTAGCAAGAAGCCTGCCATGGCCATACAGTTTGTAAGCAATATAAGTCTATGTTTACTTGGTTGGGTCTGAGCAGCTGTGGGACTAGCGGATGACAGAGATTTGTCCTGACTGTGGGCCAGGCAGGAAAACTCTAGCTACACAATGCCATGGTCTGAAATAGAAAAAGTTAGAGGATGCATTTTGAGGAAAATTTTGTGCCCAGTGTGAAAAAATACAAGTAGAAGTATCCAGTAAGCCACTGGACGTAGGTGGTTGGAGTGCCCATCGGTGAGTTAGATGTACTTGTACTGTGTCGTGATGGTGTGTTTTTCCATCTATTTCTCCTCTTTGGGCATGATTTCTAAACTCTCTTTTCCTTTTGTATCGGGGGCCTATTGGAGAGCCTGCTCCAAGGCCACCTCCAGGGTAATGCAAGAAAATCCACGAAGGTGGCAGGGGCTAGATTTTTTTATCTGAGGGTATTTAGAAATAAGTTTCTATCTGACTGGTAAAATAAGAAAACATACATAGTTTCTGATGTTAGCTTTCTCTTTTACTTCATCTTAAGAATGGTCTCTGACTCTTTTGCCTCCACACAGCTACTTACCTCCATACTGCTACATTCTATACATACAGCTATATGTCTTTCTTTACATATACACGGCCATAAATATCTGTATACAGTTACATCTGCTTTCATATGTCTGCACATCTATCTTTTACATACATTTCAATTCTATATCTGTTTTCTATACAGCTTCATCTTCCTTGTCTCCACATAGTTACAAATCTTCACACAGCCACAGCTAAGCATCTCATTTACACAGCTCTCTCACCAGACAGCACTTTACACAGTTCCTAGGCACAGCTCCCCTACATAGCAGCAGCTCTTCCATACAACTCTCTCTCACACTCATTCACACACACATACTTCTAGATCATTCACTCATTCTTTACTCACTCACTATTTAACCCACTCATTCCCTCACATTTCTCTCATACTGCTTCTTCTTCATCTCTCACTCAGTACGCGCGCGCACACACACACACACATTCACTCACATTCTACAGCAGCTCTCACATAACTCTATGCAGCCATCTCTCTCCATACTGCCTCTGCTCACAACCAAAACTCTGGACAACTATAAGTTACATTTTCAGGGCCCTACCCATTCTCAAAACACAAGATACGTCACCTAGTTTCTTTTAGGCTAGCAATGTCCCATTGACCCATGCATGTAGCTATAAGTTGGTGAGGGGTCCCAGACATTAAACAATTGGCTGAACCTTGAGCTGTCAGGGTACATGCAGAAAGGGAGTTACTGAAAGGACTATGTTGTGATGTAAACAGCCTGACCTTGATTTAACAATAAACAATACCTGGGAATTAGTCTTTGTGTATATTCTGTAGGGGCAGCTTAGTCTGTTTTGGACTAGTTCTAAAGTCTTTAAAAGGCTGTTTTTCAGACAAAGAATACTATTACTTCCCTGTGTCAATAAAGAAGAATATTCTGGTAATATTTCTGTTCATCAGAATTACACAGCATAAACAGAAATGCACAAGCTAAATATGTGCCCAGAGATGTAGAACACACTACCAAAGGGCTGTAGAAGGAACCCCACAGCTGTTCTTATAGGGAGGTATAACGGTGGCACCCGAGAAAGTTACAGACAGAAAACAACCAGTTTCCACAGCCAGTGACCCCATGGCTTTGCCAGGTAGGGCTCCCCATCAGGGAGTTATACATCTGGTGGGTTGACTTGTCAAACACTAGTTGTCACCTGCTGTATACTCCCACAGCCCTCAGCACTTTGGGATCCTTAGCACCCAGTGCAGGACTATGGTGTCTATTAGATGTTCAATAAACAGGACTGACTGAGTAAAAATTATTCAGCTGACATCAGCAGGTGTGGTCTTGAGTCTCTTAGGAAGACCAGAGAAATGAGCCCTGGCATTGATTTTTCTCTTTGTTCGGGAAGACTGAGCTTTCAATGACATCTTCTCCTAATAGAATCTGGAATTTCCATCCTGAGAAACTGCTGTGTGAAATAAATCACCAGACGCTTAACAAAATATTACCTTAGAATTCTCTTAATGGTTTAGTAACTGGAATCAATATATGTCTATTACTTCTGTGTCTTTAATTGTTTTTATCTGGAATACTTGATAGTGAGGCTGTAAGTGGCATGGAGAAACACATTCTTCACAGCTTTAAATGGCACCGCAGGGAAGTTCTCATGAGAACACTTTTGTGCAGAGAACAACTTCTAATCCTTGATGATAAAGAGCAGTTTGACCCTATGTCCACAAGAATCTAAACCACTCTAAAAGGAGCATGTTGATGGCATATTAATAGTTTGAGTTTGGTTTGTTGATCCTTATTATTCAAGGCATGTTTATTCTGTGGCTACAGTGTTTGAGATATATTTTAAAAGTGGTATTGCTGTATACACCTGAAACAATGTTTCCAGAGCTCTTTGTGATTATCCTGCTAGCTTTTTTCTCCTCAATCTCTTCTTCTGTCTTCTACAAGTTTACATTGTGAGTACCTTTTTTTTTTGGCATTTGCTGCTTGATGCCTTAAACTATAGTTACACACTTGAAAGATTTTAGATGTGAGCAAGTTGGGTTGCAGACTTCTGAAGATCCCTCACAGCTCCTTGCAGCCCCTTATCCATCCCACACACTCACACTGTGGCTGCCCCCAAAAACGCCAAAAAGTCAGTCTTTCAGAACTTACTATAGGTATTATTATTATTATGAAAACTGTGTATATGAAGAAACAAAATATTGAAATGAAATTATGTGCAGAAACGGGGCTGGCAAAACAAAACATTTCAGAAGTTTCTCCAACACAATTGTTTATTCTTAGTAGGCTGACTTTGAACTTATAATAATTACCCTTGCAAAATCATCATATGACAGATATACTCATAAAAAACCAGCATAGAAACTGGGGATATAACCACAAGTACAAAATTAAAAGTGGTATTCTGAATTGTTGGTGATGACATAAAATGGACTGTTTGAATGCCATGCTTCATAAAGTCTCAAGGAGGTGACCAGTCAGATATGAAACACAGGACTATGTAATGATGACTCCATCCAGATGACCCCATTCTAATGGTTTTTTTTTTTCCACCTGGCCAAAAGGTCTCAACTTTAGTTGTAAAACGCTGTCCTGGATGCTTCCTTGATCCAGATGTGTCTTTCAGGAAGGTACCACCATGTTGACATCCCTGAGAGTGAAAGATAACTGGAAACCATGAGCACCGTGGCCTCAGACTACCTGCTAATGATTGTGGTGCCCATGCCTGCTTGGCAGCCTCTGGCTCCAATTAAGCATCTGTGGACACTGGAAAGCAGCCTCTTAATTGGGGAGCTGCAGATACTAGGCAGGTTGCACTTTCTGCTAAGGCATTTATCAGTCAAGCTAGGCAAGCTCCCTTCCCTCTTCTGGACTCGCACACTTGTGTTGCAGTTTTCTACCATGCCCCTCCCACCCCCTGCAAGACAAGGAGGCTATTTGGCAAGTGTCTGAATCCAGCAAAGTCATTTTAGCTCCATAAATAACATCCTACCGAACCAGGACCCGTGACGAATTCTGTTCTAATTACACTTATTCTCACCCTTCCCCCAACCTCCCATTAAGATATATTGTCTAGGACACATGCAGGAGATCTGTTTGCAGCTATCTTTTACATAGAACTGATTGTTTAATTGCAGATTAAAGATTAATGCAAGTATAATGATTCCATGAGGACACTTCAGACAAAAGCATCCTGCATCAGGCTGCCTGCCTCCATTTTTCAATTTGACCATAAATTTGGCTGGGAATTAAATAGTAAGTAGCCGTGATTGCAACTCTGGTCTCTGAAGGCACTCACGGGAATGAAAATAAATGAACAGGCTCTCACACAAAGCATGTTTCATTATGGTCATTAGTGGGCAGATTCTCAGCGTATTGAAGGTGAAATTGTCTAGGAGAGTTGTTGGCACATCTGTTAGGAAGAGCCAGAAGCATGGTACAAAGGATGAAAGTGGTGTTGGTTGAAAACAATGGAAGCAATATACTTTTGAATTTTAGCTCCTTTGTATATTTTCATTGTTTTAAAGTCATCAAGCATCAGTGGTAAGTTAATGATAAAGAATTACACATATATGCTTCTTTAGTATTTAAATTGAATTTAATTGGCACAATGTTGAATATGAATATGAGTATCCATGATGGCAATCAGACCAACTCAGCATAAAACTTCTAATAAAACTGCCAGGATAAATATAACGCGCGTGCACACACACACACACACACACACACACACACACACACACAC
>CABHPH010096907.1:0-29032 GCA_902168325.1 Peromyscus nudipes
GAGGCCATGGGTAGCCAAGAGGTGCTGGGCCAGGCAGCCCGCTTGGCCTCCTCGGGTCTCCTGCTGCAGGTATTCTGCTGTGCCAGCTCCAGCGCGTGCTTCCGCCCCCAAGCCTCGAGGGGAAGCTGTCCTGGGTTCCCCGCGCTACCGGGAGTTCCATAGGAAACCACGCGGCGGGGAGGGGCGGCGAGTCTAAGAGACTGCGGTCGGAGTCTTGACTGAATGACTGCAAACATGCTGTTTCCTTTCTGAAGATTGCACTTCATGTAGCAGTAAGAGACAGGTCCATCAAATGGTAGAAGCAGAGGCTACTTAGTGCTCAAGAATCTGATACTTTAAGGGGTTCATTTCTTGTGTGTTCCATTCTTGGTTATCAAACACCTTTCATCAATTCTGATTCGCATTGGTTTTGGGGGACCATATGGCATAGCTAAGTACAGGGATCTGGGTTCAGGCAGTACTTGCTGCGTGACCCAGAACAAATCACTTCAGCTCCGCAACCTTAGCTACTTGTTGACAGAATGAGGATAATAGTATCTAATTCAGAAAGCAATTTGCAAGTATTCTTTGGGATCATTTGAATAAGCTCACTTAGTACAGTACCTCTATCCTAGTGTGCACTTAATAAACTGCATTTTCTGTGTGTCCTTGGACAGGCTATTTGTGACTTTTTTTTTTTCAGATGACACTTGCCAGTTCATCTAAATCAGCGGTCCTCAACCAATGGGGTCACGAACCCTTTGGCAAACCTCTATCTCCAAAAATATTTACATTATGATTCATAACAGTAGCAGGATTACAGTTATGAAGTAGCAATGAAAATAATTTTATGGTTGGGGTCACTACAATGCGAGGAACTGTATTAAAGGGTTGCTGTGTTAGGAAGGTTGAGAACCACTGATCCAAATAGTATCTAAAGATTCTTTCTGCCCTACTAGTCAATTCTTCTAAGCCAAATTCCCCGTTTTTCTCAATGCCTTATTCTCCAGCTTATCCACCCAACTGCACAGGAGTCCAGAATCTTCCTTCACCATTATCTTAGGCACAAAGAGGTTAGGAAAGAGAACCTGGCCGAGTTAGACAGGTTAGATGACTGTTTTTAAGATAGGAATTACTTGGGTTAGGTGCAGTGGCCTTTAATCCCAACACTCAAGAGGTAGGGGTGAGTGGTTCTCTGTGAGTTAAAGGTCAGTTGAGCTCCAGCTCAGCTAAGGCTATATGGTGAGACCCTGTCTCAAAAAAAAAAAAAAAAAAAAAAAAGCTAAAGCAAAATAAAATTGCTTGGCTTTTCTGAGCATCAGGTTGTTTTTTGTTTGTTTGTTTGTTTGTTTGTTCGTTTGTTTTTTGAGACAGGATCTCTCTATGCCTCCCTGGCTGTCCTGGAACTCACTGTCTAGACCAGACTGGCCTTGAACTTGGAGATCTATTCTGCCTCTGCCTCCTGAGTGCTGGGTTTATAGGCAAGTACCACCACTCCTGGCTTTTTAATTTTTTTTATTTTTTTATTTTTGAGAAAAGGTATTGCTATGTAGTGTAGGCTGGTCTTGAATTCTTGATACTCTTGCTTCCGTTTACAAAGTGCAGGGGTGCAGGCATACACCACCCCAGCAGCGTCCTCATTTCGAATGAGAACAGTAATACAGCCTCACAGGGTCCTTAGGAAGATTAGATGAAGTTCTGCTATGTCCTGGCACATTACAGGGTACTTATCAATGTTAGCTACTTCTCTTAGTGTAGTAAGTTTGTGAATGCAGTGTAGGGATGAAACACGGTAAGCTACATAAAGGATATAGAAAAACACTTTGCACACCTATGTGCTGAATGAATATTGGCCACTCTGTTTAACTCCATTTGTCTAGTTCTTTGTTTTCTTTTTCTTTTCTTTTTTTTTTCCACTTTGTCAGTGTGGTTTTATTGGGTTATGAGACAAACAAAAAATCCATTATTTCCACGTCTTAAATGCTTAAATAATTTATATCCTTCAAAGTAGTGCCCATTAAGACACAGGTATGAAACACTGTTCCCAGAGACTTGATTACACTGAGGAGAAAATGATCACCATGTGATTCTGGCTGAAGGCAGGCAGGAGAAAAAGCTGCCTGCATAGTGTCCTTGGGATCATTGCATCCTTTTTTTTTTCCTTTTTATTATTAATGAATTTTCTCTTCTTTTTACATACCAACCACAGACCCCCCCTCTCCTGCTGTTCTTTGTTTTCCCATTTCACAGTATACATGACTTCAGTTGTGTTACACATAGGGCTTCCTTTTCCACACCAAAAAGAAGCAGGTTATAGAAGACAGGCAGGAGAAGTCCAGTGACTTACCTGTAAATTAAACTGGGCCATTGGTTTGCTGTTTGTTACTAGGCAGACCCTTTCGTTCTGTGTTTTGCTTCGGGCACATCTGCCCGGTTGTTGTTTGGTGTTGGGAGTTGAACCTAGACCCCACCCCCCCTCCTCCGTGTTCTAGGCAAGTTTTATCACTGAGCTGCATTCTCAGCCCTGCTTGGCTTTTGTTGTTGTTTTACTATTGAGACAGGCTCTCACTATTTAGCCCTGGCTAGACAAGAATTCTCTAGGTAGACCAGGCTGGCCTCAGTCTTAAACTCAAAGAGGCTGGCCTAGTTCTGCCTTGGGAATGCTGGGATTAAAGGTTTGTGCCACCATGACTAGCCTGCTTGGTTGTCTTTAAGGGTCAAATAATTAACAAATGTAAAAGCTTCTATAAACGTGAAGTCCTTTATGAAAGTAAGTGGAAGGTATGTTGCTAATAAGGGCCACTGGGTGGCCTTAAAACAAAGGGTAGCCCTAGGAACCTTTATTAGCTTTATTAGACCAAACCTTTATTCAGAACAATTAGAAGATGCTGATATGACCTTAAGTGTGTTGGACAATAATAACTTTCTAAATGTACAGTTTTTGTTGTTGTTGTTGTTGTTGGTTTTGTTTTTTATTTTTCTGAGACAGGGTTTCTCTGTGTAGTTTTGGTGCCTTTCCTGGAACTCACTCTGTAGCCCAGGCTGGCCTCGAACTCACAGAGATCCGCCTGGCTCTGCCTCCCAAGTGCTAGAATTAAAGGTGTGCGCCACCACCGCCTGGCAAATGTACAATTTGTAATCAGCATATATGTTGTACAAAATGATGGGCTTTATAATTGTATATATGGATTTTTTAGAATAGTCATAAAATATAATTCCTTGGTTGTTTTAGTTCAGTCTTATATGCTTCCTTAAGTTATAAAGCTGATACTTATGGTAGCTTTGCAACTACATTTTATTATGTAATTTGTGAGTCTTAATTCTGAGCCAGTCACAATATACATTTTTATTTCCTTTAATTTATACATTAAAATGCTTTCACTCCTATAATCTTATTTTAGTCTTGTAATCAACCTTATGAGATATTTAGCCTCACTTGACAGAGAAGATTGAGGCTTGTAAAAATTAGAAGATGATGCATGCATTTAAGAGCTAAGTGATGGATTGAGACTCAGCTGAGGACTTTAGTAAGTCTATGTATTGGTTCCCTGCCACCAGCACTGAGTGTAGAATTTGGCATATTTATATGAACCGACAAGTTTCTAAGAGGCTACAGAGCTTCTGTCAGATAGAAAAGATCATCTATGGCTGCATAAACATGGTGATAATCTTGGCACTGGTAATACTTTAGGAATAGTGTTAATGGCCCAGAGATTTTCAGACCATAGTAATCCTCTAGTCTACACTGATTGGCTCTTCCAAAATGGCAGCCGTGTATATGAGTAACCATGAGCATGCTTAACACTGAATTGATTTGTCATTTGTGGCTGGAATGAGGAGAGACCATGAGTGAGACTTACATCCTATTCAACAGCTCCATTTGGGAGCTCCATTTAATTGTAGGTTCTTGTTTTCCTGTGTCTCATGGGAAGGACTCTGTTTAGGTGGCTTTCTTTCTTTCTTTCTTTCTTCTTTTTTTTTCTTGCTTTTTGCAGCAGGGTTTCTCTGTGTAGCCTAGGCTGTCTGTCCTGGAACTCACTCTGTAGACCAGGCTGGCTTCAAACTCAGAGATCCACCTGCCTCTGCCTCCCAAGTGCTGGGATTAAAGGCGTGCACCATCACTGTCCTGCCCTGCCCAGCTCTTAGGTGGTTTTCTTTAATGAACAGGTTTGAAAGTCTTAGAATGTGTCCCTGTTAAATGACAATAGCCTGTTTTCCCACTCCCATTTTACATTATCTTATTACTACAATTGTTATTTAAAAGTTGCATCTACTCCTCCCTGGAGAGGGAGTATTCAATAAACATAGTATTTCCTGTGTGACTAAGAAAATCAAATTTCCAAGAGATTAAATGTCCTTGGAATTCCCTAGATATTCCAGGCAGAGAAGAAAGAAATTAGATCCCAGATTTCTAGGGAGCCTATTCTACTACTCTGTAGGCTCTTGTTTCTGTGTGTTGAGTTTCTAAATAGATTTGGGCGTGGCCAATCTTCTGACATTGTCATCCAGAAGTGTGTAGGGCAACATCTCTAGCTATCTTGGGACTCCAGTGGTCCATTGGCTGTAGGCTGAGTATGTCTGGAGAAGGTGTTAGGAAGGGCCCTGGATAATGTGAGCTATGATTGCAGTTGTGTCTGTCTCCTTGACTTTGAGCTTGAAGATTCAGTTTGCCCAGGTTTCTCTATCTCGTTAGTAAATAAGGGAGACTCCCAAATAGCTTCCTGGGTTCTTTGCCCACTGCTCAGGATGGTGAGAGCCTTTAAGGAATTGCAGTTCACAGAGACCAGGTGAGGTAAGTGAGCATCTTGGAGAAGTCTCCATAGCAGAGCTGCTGTGTGTCATCACATCATATTGGGAAGGACAGCAACCTGGTCCTCATTTCAGTGAATCCCAACATAGCTTGTGTATTTTCTTCCAGGTATTGTTTCGATTAATCACCTTTGTCTTGAATGCATTTATTCTTCGCTTCCTGTCAAAGGAGATCGTGGGCATAGTGAATGTCAGGTAAGAGGAACGCACCCTGGCACTGTCCACAACTCTCATTACGAATCACAGTTTTTCTTATATTGTACCCATGTGCCACCCTCAGATTTTAGAATCATGTACCTTTCCCAGTAGCAGAGCCTTTTAGCAGTGGGCTGAAGAGAAGTGCAGAGTGGGGGATGAGAGGGCCCTGCTGTGTTTAATGGACTCATGCAGCGTTTTCCATTAGCAGCCTCCAAATGCACATTTCTCCCCCAGCTCTTCCGGTTTTTCTGCTCTTAGAACCCAGGAGAAGAGTGGGAGTAACTCATTGCAAACCCTGTCTCAGGTATAATCCAGTGTTCTCGTCCTGCTGACAACACAGGAAGCAAGAATTCTGTAGTTCGTGAGGATGTGCCTCATAATTGCAGGGCTGGAACAGCCAGCCACCTTCGCTTCCTTCCGCCTCAGTGATTTTGGAGTTGAGATCCGGTAGCTGGGATCAGAGCTTGAATCCTTGTGATTGATTCTGTGAAAAGTGACCTTGTTCTGTCTTAGACTCAGCTTGTGTCTTCTCTGCTCCACGACACCCACACTTACTTTGTCTTCCCAAATGACACAAAAACGAATGAAATGATGTCTTAGAATAGCTCAGCTTCTCAGGTGTGTCTTCATATCCTGATAAACAAGACAGTATGTTCGAGACAGAATTTCATGCCTGGTATTTATCAACCAAACACTTCACAGCGTTTTTCAAAGAGCCTAATGGCAGGTCTCAAACTTGGGATTGGCAAAGCAGTCTACCTGGAGCTTTGTGCCAGGTAGGGTTCATAGTCTCAGGAGGCAGTGGTGAAGCAGAGAGGTATGCTGTTTAAAAAGTAGAAAGGAGGGAGCAGAGTTTTCTCCCCTTGTATTCTCCCCCAAACTGCCAGGTTTGTCAAGGCCTCCTTGCCAGTCTTTGCCTGCTCTTCCTCATTGTTCAAGGTGCAGCTTTGGCTCCTCACTGCAATGTTGGATGGGCTACTGGGGAGCAGGATGCACCTTAACAGCCTCATCAGGCCACTGGCTGTAGAGGCAGGTAAACCAAGCTGCTTTTCTCTGGGTGCGAGGTACTGGGGCAAATCCTACTGAGTGGGGGTTGCAGCATCCTCTAATGGCTGCCTACTTTGCTGTTTGTCCTGAAATGCTTTGGCTAGCACCTCCATGTGGTGGAACCTCTGCTTCTCACAGAGGCTCCAGTGTCCTCAGGAGGTCCCCTTGCTATGATGATGATAAGCTGGTCCTTTCCTCCTTATGGCCAGGACCACACCTCTGCCCACAGCCATAAGGCTGCAGACTCTCAGGTCCCTGCCACACTTTCCATCTCAGATGTAGCTGTAGACACACAGAGTCAAGTGTGCCTTGTTTGGGTCCTAACTCTGCCCTGTGAATTGGACTTGGGGAGGGGTCTCGTAAGAGGCATTGGAGCCCTACATCTCATCTGTGGTTTGGGGTTTCTTCTGTCTCTTCTGTGGTGCTTTACACATGCTAGTCAAGTGCTGCACGGCTGAGCCATATCCTTAGTCTCCTTTCTACTTTTATTTTGAGATAAGGTCTCACTGAGTTGTTCATGCTGGCCTTGAACTTGCCTTCCTGCCTCAGCCTCCCATGTAGTTGGAAACACAGGCTAACCATTGGTTTATGACCAGTATCTTTTCTTGTTCCTGTTGTTGGAAAAATCTTAAAGATTCTTTCAATAACAAATTAAAGACAAACCTGGCAGCCTTACCAATTCTACATTTGCTTTGTAGACTAACCCTGCTTTACTCAACAATCGTCTTCCTGGCTAGGGAGGCCTTCCGGAGAGCCTGTCTGAGTAGGGGTGCCCAGCGGGACTGGAGTCAGACCCTCAACCTCCTGTGGCTAACGTGAGTTGTACTTTAGCAAATGACAAGTTCTGAGAACACACATGCCAAGAGTGTCACAGTGAGATGACGGAAGCTGCCCAAAGCCAGCTGTCTCCAGACTGGGTTTTGGGTCATAGTTTTAGCAGGAAGGGAGAGTGTCTGTCTGAGTTGGAGATGTTTCTTACTTGGTCTCTTCTCCAGTAGGGGGTGGGAGTTCAGGGTGGGGCTTGGGAGTTCCTGGCTTCCTGCTCCACTATTTATTCCTAATCTCTTTGCCCTATAGTTTCTTTTGAGCTTTTAGCAACTACATTTTTTTAGCATTTTAAAAGGTCTGGTAAGGCTTTCCTTACACCTTCCTTCAAGTCTTCAGAATGTTCTTGTAGACCAAGTATGTCAGCTGAAAATTAGAATGATTTTCTTCAGTAGATCCCTGCTGAGAGGCTGGTGGTGGAGGTGTTTCCCAATGCCGCCCTTGCATAATTCTATTGCCTCACAGAGATGCCTGTCAGAAGGGCCGGCAAGTGTTCATTTCATTAGCAAAATGACTGCCAGCTGTGGCGTTATATTTACGTGCCCTGTGATACACACATGAAATGAGTTCCATGCTGGGGACTGCTGGTTATTTGGGGTCTGTCAGCCATTCTAAGCACAGGCAACAAACAGGTTGTTCCTAGAAATTTTCCTTACGGACTTAGTCTAAGCCAGTGGATATAGTGCAGGCTTTGGAGTTAGATCAGGATTGGGTCCTGCTTCTGTTCTTGTCCTAATTACCAGTCCCTTTCAGCCACGGTTTCCTTCTGAATGGGGATAATGACTGAGGATGATCATTGTGAGGTGCAGTGAGATCAAGCGTTCAGTTAGAGAGCCAGGCACGTGGGTGATGCCTGCATTCCCTACTAACAGCTTCCTATTGTGGAAATAGTTTTTATTGTGACTATTGTTTCCATTCAATATTACTATTTTAATGCATTTTTATACTTAAGACAAAAGTTTGTGTATTAAAAAACATCTTTTCTATTCTTCTAGTGTCCCCCTGGGTGTATTTTGGTCCTTACTCTTGGGCTGGGTCTGGTTGCAGTTGCTTGAAGTGCCTGATCCAAATGTGGTCCCCTACTATGGAGCTGGAGTGGTGTTCTTTGGTCTCTCAGCAGTGGTGGAACTTGTGGGAGAGCCTTTCTGGGTCTTGGCACAAGCACATATGTTTGTCAAGCTCAAGGTCAGTGAACCTCTTGTGAATGGGAGAGGTGAGCAGTGAGGGAAGGTGTGGGGTTTTGTTGTTATTAGTGACTGTTTTCGGACAGAGTCTCACTGTGTATCCCTGGCTGGCCTGGAACTCACAGAGATCCACCTGCCTGTGCCTTCCAAGTGCTGGGATTAAAAGTGTGTGCCAACATGCCTAGAACTGCAGTTTGTTTGTCTATCTGTTTATTTATTTACTCTTATGTGTGTGGGTATTTTGTGTACATGTGTGTCTGTGCACTAGCTGGGTGCCTGGTGCTTCTGGAGGCCAGAAGAGAGGGTTAGTTCCCCTGGAACTGGAGTTACTGACAGTTGTGAGTCACTGTGTGGGTGCTGGGAATTGAACCTGGGTCCTCTGGAAGAGAAGCTAGTGCATTTAACTGCTGAGCCATTTCTCCAGCCTTCAGATGTGTGATATTTTTTAAAAGCTTTTTATAGGAGTGAATGACTTTTCCAGATTTGATTGTAAAGAACTAATTAGAAAAGGGTAACATGATACATTTATTATCTTAAATTTGTCAGATAGGCTATGCTAAAGTTTGTTGCTGCCAGCTGAGTCATGATGGTGAACACATACAATCCCAGTACTCCAGAGACTGAGGCAAGAAGATGGTATATTCAAGGCTAGTCTGGGCTACATAACAAGACTTTATCTCAAAAACAAGTGGGTGCTGGGGAGGTGGTTCAGTCAGTGAAATGCTTGCTGTACAAGAATGAAGACCTGACTTATTGTCCCTTAACCCGTATTATAAGCCATGCCTGTAATCCCAGCCTTGGAGAGGCAGAGACAGGAGGATCTTAGGTCTTGCTGGCCAGCCAGCCTATCCAATCACAGTGCTGCAGGTCCAGTGAGAGATTCCGTCTCAAAACATAAGGTGGAGGGCCATAGAGGGAGACACTTGACCTTGGTCACTGGTCCTCATGTGCCAACACAATGCACCTGCTGTATACACATACATATATATGGATGCATTGAACACAGACATACAGCCCTGGGGATGGGGGGTTACCTCTATATATTATAAGTGAAAAACAGGTTTTGTAATAAGGAAGATAATAGAATTAAAATTTAGGAGCTCTATAAAATATTTCAGATTTTTTTTTTAGTGATCTTGTTTAGTTGTATGCTAATATTGGTGTTTCTTTTCCTCTTTTAAAATACATTATTTAATTAATGCATAGTAGCATATATATGTATTATATCATAAGGCATAACATACGGAAGATGAATGAACTACCCACCCATCCCAAGAAATAAAGCATTACTATTGATGCTTTTGTCTAAACATGCCCCATCCCCTCTTCCAGGGTAACTACCATGCTGAATTCTGTGTTTGCTAGGCCTTTTCCTGTTTACTCTTTGGTAATATTGCACCTTTACCTCTGTGTGCAGGTACTTGCTGAGAGCATGTCAGTTATCCTCCGGAGTGTTCTGACAGCTTTTCTGGTGCTGTGGTTGCCTCACTGGGGTCTATACATTTTTTCTCTGGCTCAGGTGAGAATCATGCTTTACTCTGTACATAATCTACATTTCTGTTTTCCCTTCTTGTTCCCACTAGCATGTGTTTTATGCTCACAGTATTCATACTTGTGGGGACAGTTGGAAACTCCAGGATTTTGGCTGGCTACCACTTCTCCAGCTGTTGTATCCGTCCTGTTCCGCACAGTGGCACCACTAGTGTCCTTAGGGACCTGGGGAGGGTCATACACTTTCCAGTTGTCCAGATCAAAAACTCCTTTTCGACATTCTGTGGGCAGGTCCATATCAAACTGATCTTGGATTGTATAATAGTCTTATGGAGGAGTGGGGGCTGGGTGGGGGTGGGGAACAAGGGGTGGGGTGGGAATCAAATTGTATGTGTATTATTCTCCTTGAATTTCAATCAGCGGTTTGCAGAATAGGAGGAAACTCTGCCAAGTGTTTTAAACTTAGATTGAAATCTCCCATAATTCAGAGAGAGTGACTCAAGTCCAAGCAAGTACATTTTCCGCGTTCAGCAATTTTAGCTCCATGTTACATTTTAGGTGTAGTCCCTAGTCCTAACTCTAATACAGATACTGCTAGAGTGAAAATACTGTTTTCAAAAATGAAGCCTAAAGCTGGGCATGGTGGCGCACACCTTTAATCCCAGTGCTCAAGAGACAGAGGCAGGCGAATTTCTGTGAGTTCAGTGCCTAGATAGAGTTCAAGACTACGTAGAGAGACCTTGTCTCAAAAACCTAAGTAAATAAATAAAAACAAATAAGATGAAAGTAAATAAAAATGAAGCCTAAGATCAGATATTCACCATACATCAACAAGACATATAAAGTGGTTTGTAGGTTTTTTATTTTGTTTTGTTTTATTTTTTTTGAGACAGGGTCTTGCTGTGTAACCTTGAACTCACAATTTTCCTGGCTTCAGTTTGTCGGTTTTCCTGTGTTTTGATTTGTTTGTTTGTTTGTAGTTTTTGTTTTGGAGACAGGGTTTCACACTGGCCCAGCGTGGCCTTGAACTTAGAGCGGTACTCCTACATGAGCCTCGAAACTCCTGGGATTAAAGACATGAACTTCTGTGCCTGGATTTCTAGTTTATACTTTTTATTAGTGTTTGAGAAGGCAGGTGAAGATGCTGCTTAGTAATGATTTATTTGACGTTCTTTCCTATGTCCTCTGAAAACTACAGATATTTTTATGGAACACAAAGTAATTATATTTAAAATTAATTAAGAATGAAAATTGCCTCCAAAACCAATTTGAAAATAGATACACAGTTTAGACAAGTTATCTGTAGTTATTTTTTCCTATCTTTCGGGACCTAGAACTATAGTTTTCATCGTTATCCTTGTTTCTATGCGTTCTCTCTAGTAGGATGAAGGGCCTCAGAAACGCTCACTATGATTGGCTCTTACTATGGGAAATGCACTTGGCACTGGTGTTTCTGATGTCAGAGCTCCTACCTATGATGGGGTCATAGTTCGGCAAAGGAAGCTGAAGGTATTTGTTTCCATACCGTGAGCCCTGTAGGAGCTGCACAGGACAGTCACTGACAGACGTGTTTGGTCCAGCGACAGCACTCAGAGCAACTCGTGAGCCCTGCCCAGGGCACTGAGAGTTCCCTTGTCAAACCCGCCTCCAAGGTCTTCCTTAGACTGCCCGTAAAACTCACCTAGAATACATGAGAATACTTATACTCGACAATTAAGACAAGCCGCTCAGTTCAAAACTGGGCAAAAAATTCGAACAGACATTTTCCTAAAGAATATATAAAAATAAGTGGGCAACAAAGCGCATGAAAAAATGTTTAGGATCAATAATTATTAGGGAAATGCAAATCAAAACCATAGTGAGGGCCTGTCCTGACCTTCAAACCCAGCACTGAGGAGGCGGAAACAGGTGGATCTCTTGGACTTCAAGGCCAACCTGGTCTTCCTTGTGAGTTCCATGACAATCAGGGCTACATAGAGAAAATCTGACTGAAAACAAACAAGCAAATAATAAAAGCCACAGTGTGGTGTCACTTCATAATTACTAGGGTGGGTATTTCTTTTGTTAGGTATAGAACAACAAATGTAGGCAAGGTTGAAACTAGTGAATTTCTGGTCTATACATAAAATAATGCAGTTTCCGTGAAGAGCAGTATGATAGTGCCTCTAAAGATTAAACAGATCTATCATATGACCCAGCATTTCCACTCTTAAGTATGTACACCAAAGAGAATGTTCATAACACTGTTCACAGTGGCCAAAAGGTAGACACATCCCAAATACTCATCAGCTAATGAATTGGATAAACAAACTTTGCTGTGTCCATACAATGGAATATTATTCAGTTCTAAGAACTGCCTTGCATGATGGCCTACATGTAATCACAGCACTCTGGAGACAGAGGCAGGAGGACCCTTGCAAGTTTGAGATCAGCCTGGTCTACAGAGTCCCAAGACAGCCAGAGAGGTCAGTGGTAAGAATAAACAACTGCCGGGTGGTGGTGGCGCATGCCTTTAACCCCAGCACTTGGGAGGCAGAGGTAGGCGGATCTCTGAGTTCGAGGCCGGCCTGGTCTACAGAGTGAGTTCTAGGACAGCCAGGGCTACACAGAGAAACCCTGTCTCAAAAAACAAAACAAGACAAAAAAGAACAAACAACTACTGATACATTCTACAATGTAAATAAACCTTGAAAACACTAAGTGAAAGAAGTAGTCAGGGCAGTTATATGATCCCATTGATACATAATGTCCAGGATAGGCAGGTCCGCAGACATGGCAGTTGAGTGGTTGCTAAGTGATGGGGGAATGAGCAGTCATTGCTTCAAAGGTCCATAGTTTGTTTTGAGGTGATGGAATATTAAGGAATTAGATAGTGGTGGTTTTACAACAATGTAAGTGTATTACAAGCCACTGAATCCTGTTGTTAAAATGGTGACTTTCTTCTTGTGACTTTCTCCTGATGGAAACAGTAGGGGGGCCTGTGGCTGTGGTACCCTGTCTTCAGAAACCATGGAGGGTGGAAGAGCGCACGTACAACAAAGGACGTGGGAGTGGCTGCTGTGGCTCACAGCCACACTGTGTCTTTGCGGGCGGGCGGGAGGCCTGAAGGCTGGTGGATAGCGGGTGTCATCCTTATTTGTGGTTGAGAGTAGAGCACCTAGGAGACCAAGCCCTCCAAACCATGTTTCCTCTTTTTCCCTACCACATGCCTTTTGACAGGAGGTGCCTTGATGCAGGCAGGTAGAAAGAGGGTCTTGGTGGCCCCAGTTCTTGAGCTGGGGGTGTTGCCATTCTCAGAAGGGAAAGAGGGAAGAAGGGAACCTGTGACAGGGCTCTTTTGGGTACTCATTTCCAACCTTCAAACAAAAGCTATATGGCCCACTTCTGACCAGAATTTATTCTTTTGTCTCAGATGGGTGGAGGGTGAGGTGGACCTTCTTACGACCCCACCTTTTCCTCCTGCAGCTTGAAGCAGCTGTCACCCTGCCAATGCCCTAGGTGGGGAGGAGACAGCCAATAGCCCAGTTCTGCTTTGTAATCATAAATGGCACAGGTTCCACGGCTTATGGAAAACCTGGTCCTAATGATGGCAGACTCCTGGCTGTCAACACAGTGAGGACACCTGGAGCCACAGTTTGCTGGGTGGCCATCTGCCATGGTGATTCTGTTCTCCAAGAGTGAAGTGTTTGGAGCCTGTGCACTAAGGTGCTGCCGTGGAGCTAGGCTTGAGTTGAGTGCTGTGCTGCTCTTTGGAAAGTGCAGTTAATTAAGACAGTTCTGTTTACCTTGGAGAGAATATTTATAGTCCTGTTGTAATTATGCTTGTATCAAAACAATTTAATTTCAATCTTTTATTTTCTTGTTTCAGCTTTTCTATACCACTGTTCTGGTGCTCTGCTATGTGGTTTATTTAATAAAATTACTGCGTTCCCCAGAATCAACCAAGCAACTGACTCTTCCTGTCTCCAAAATAACACAACTATTACCCAGTATTACAAGAAGCAGAGTGAGTAATGCATTTTTATCTCTTATCGTTTTATTCACAGATGATGGTTATCCTTGAGATAAAGGAACTGCAACTGGCTATTGTTATAGTAGGAAAGATCATTTTACAGGTTGTGTTTACTGAGTCCTTGCCATATTCCAGGTCAGGATTTCCAGATCTCATACTGGTGACTTTGGGGCAGGACATTCTTTGCTATGGGGACTGTTGTATGCACTGCAGAATGTGACATCCCTGGCCTCTTGATGCCGCCCACACTACTCCCCTCCCCCAACCCCCATGCAGCACTTAGCAGTGAATCCCCAGAGCCTAAACTACTCCCGGGAGCGAAACCGGAGCGAAACCGCTGCCAGGCCCTCTAAATGCTGCACGTGCCTCAGGCAGTGCTTGCAGCTGCTCTGCAAGGCTGACTTTGTCACTCTTGGGATGGCAGCGTTGAGGAGTTGACGCTGAGCACATTAAGTACCTGCCCAAGGTGAGGGCAGAGTGAAAGCAGGGGCCCGCGGGGTCAGGTTCTTGTGCTCGACTCTCTTCTGTGCTTTTCCTCTAGTCCTTGTGCGGTGACCTCTGGCAGAGGCAAGCCAGAATTCTGAGAATGCCCGGATAACCCCCAGCGGTTATTTTGTTGTTGTTGTTTCTTTTTGGACCTTTTGGAGACAAAATTTTGCTTTTTATCCCATACTAGCCTCAAGCTTGCAATCCTCCTGCCTCAGCCTTCTGAGTGCTCGCGTGAAAGATATGAAAGATGCCATGTCTGGCTCATGGTCACTTTGTTTTGTTTTTGTTTGTTTTAAATCTCGCTGTGAGGCCAGCGTTTCACATGACTGCTTTCCCATCAGACCAAATGAGAAAACTGGATGCTGGCATGTGGGAATGGAGCATAATCTTGTTCCGCTCAACTCTTTCACTCTCAGGCTGTTTGACACGTAGTTCCTCGCTCCGATGGGTCAGTGCTGCTGGCTGGCCTGGAGCCAAAGCATCTGGTGGGACAGTACACCACACAGCCTTCCCTCAGACACTCGATCGCTCCATGCTGAGTACATGCCTTTTTCTCAGCACCTGTTTGCTAGCTTGCTTGTTCGTTTTTAGTAGAAAGGTATCCACTGGACTTCTCTTTTGTGATTATTTGAAAAGGTAGCCAAACGTGGCAATAGAGTCTTAGGAGTCCTGTTATACAAGTTTTTAAGAAGTACCAGATAGTCTGTGTCAGAGCCAGGTGCTGGCAGTTGTTAACAAGGAGCGCTCCGTACTCATCAGCTGCTCCTAGCAAACCTTAATCAGGGACAGTTTGGGCTGCCATTGTCTCATCTGTGGGTATAGATGGTTAGGACTGCAGCTTAGAAGAATCCCTCCTCCACCAAGATCTCTCAGTACCCATTGTTACCTGACCAGCTTTTCATAATGGACCAGCCCCTGGTCTCCAGCATGTTTTGGAACAGAGCAATTGAATTGTTAGTAGCTTCTTTCCATGCCAAATAAGGGTAATAATGATCCATCCCTTTTAAGGTCTTGAGAGCCTAATGAGATAGGACCTGTACAGGCTTAACACTGGCCTGGCACAAGTGGCGTCACCATCTTCACACTGCTGCTCCCAGAGCAGAGGTGGCTGTGTGGACGGGGCTAACGCTGAGGTTAATGGCATGAGAGTGTCACAGTTTAACCGCAGTCCACACTGAAAGTACCTGCGCCTGTAGTGTTGGGACAGATCCCCATTCTGAAATGGCCGTCCCGTGCTTGGTGTGATTCAGGACACAGACATCCAGGAAGGGATGTTTCTAGGCCTCAGAGTTTAGCTGAAGCCTATACTGGTTTGGTTTGGTTCGAGAGGAGTCTTGTTCTTTTGCCTGGGCTAGTGCTGAGCTCTTGGGCTCAAACAATCTTCTTGTCTCATCTTCCCAAAGAATTGGGACTATGGACTGCTGCCAGACCTGGCTAGAGTCTTCATTTATTTATTTATTTATTTATTTATTTATTTATTTTTAAAGATTTATTTATTTATTATGTATACAGCATGTATGACTGCAGTCCAGAAGAGGGCACCAGATCTCATTACAGATGGTTGTGAGCCACCATGTGGTTGCTGGGAATTGAACTCAGGACCTCTGGAAGAGCAGTCAGTGCTCTTAACCTCTGAGCCATCTCTCCAGCCCCCTAGAGTCTTTATTTTTAAAGTGAAACTGTTGGCTTATATGACTCATGAGGCTCATCTAAAGACTTCAGGAGCTCCATGAAGTTATTTGAGCTTTGAAAAGAGCCATTTAAGATGAGCATGATAGCACATGACAGCTACGCAAGAAGCTGAGATAGAAGGGTCAAGAGTTCAAGGACTGCCTGAGCTGTATAGTGAGTTCGAGACTGCTGAGGCAGCTTAGTGAGACCCTGTCTCAAAATTTAAAAAAAAGGAGAGTCTGAGAGTATAGCCTAGTATTTATAAGGCCCTGGTTCAATTCCAAGTAGTGCCAGGAATGGATGACGGGAGAGAGAGCTTCAGGGAGAGGAGGAAGGAGCAGTCTACAGTAGCTGCTCTCGGCCAGCGCTAACATGGGTTTTGTGTGCATCTTCAGAAGGTCCGTGAGACAAGTGCTGTTGTCTCCATTTCCTCATGAGAGGAGTTAAGTGACTGGGACCCCAAGCCCTGCAGTTGTTTGAATCCACTTCCTTGTGATGCCTGTGGGCAGCTTTGATCCGCGTGGTTAACTAGTCTTCCAAAAGAGTGGGGCCTATTGCCCTTGGTAGTTTTTTATTTATTTAAAGATTGGGAAGTTCCAGGTAGAAAAATTACTCAGGCGTATTATTTTTAAAGGGATAAAGAGAAGACTCATAGGCCAGGTGTAGTGGTGTACTCTTTTAATCCCAACATTTGAGAGACCCGTGGATCTCTGTAAGTTCAAGGCCAGCCTGGTCTGCATAGTGAGCCCCTGCCTCAAAAACACTAAAACCAATGACAGGAGAGAATAGTCTGCACTCGTCCCCCACGAGCAGCTCTGCACCCGCTCCGGTGTCCGTCCATCCTCACAGTCAGTGCAAGATCAGTTGACCAAATCACAGGTTTCCTTCCTAGTCTGGAGAATTCCAGTTTCTTTATAGGTATTTAGATTTGTTTGTTTGTTTTTCAAGACAGGGTTTCTCTGTGTGGCCCTGGCTGTCCTGGAACTCACTCTGTAGACCAGACTGGACTTGAACTCAGAGGTGCGCCTATCTCTGCCTCCTGAGCTAGGGTTAAAGGCGTGTGCCACCACCACCTGGCTTCATTTAGATTTGTGATAAATTAATGGCACCTCAAATGATCACACTGAAGACATGCTTGCTGTGGTGAACTCCGCAGCTTTTCATTTTATTTTGTGACCCACTGAGTTTAGCCACTGTGTGGCCATTGGTTTAGAGTTACCAGTTGGAACTAGGTGGGCTCAGCATTGGGTATACAAGTGGAGACAATGGTTGTCTTTCTCCCAGAATTTTTTTTTTGAAACAGGGTCTAATGTAACCCAGCCTAGCTTCTGACTATGCAGCTGAGGATGCCCTTGAATGTAGTAGAATATTTTAAGGTTGTGTTACTTTTGTTTATGTTGCATTGGTTTAACTCTGTGAAGCTGTGTTACTGTGCCTGTCTAAAACACCTGACGGTCTAATAAAGAGCTGAATAATGACCATTAGCAAGGCAGGAGAAAGGATATATAGAAGGAGAGATCTAGGAGGAGAGGAGGAGGAGGAGGACATCAGGGGCCAGCCACCCAGTTTACACAGCAAGCCACGGAGAAAGAGTAAGATTTACAGAAGTAAGAGAATGGGAAAAGTTCAGAGGCAAAAGGTAGACGGGAGAATTTAAGTTAAGGAAAGCTGGCTGGAAACTTAAGCCAAGCTAAGGCCAGGCATTCATAAGTAATAAGCCTCCGTGTGTGATTTATTTGGGAGCTAGGTGGTGGGCCCCCTAAAAGAGCCAAAAAACAAAACACTTGAACTTGTGATTTCTTGTCCTGACTTCCTGAGTGCTGCTGGGTTACCACACCCATCTGAAAGGTTTTTTTAATGGTGTCATGTGGAGGAGCTTAATAGTATCCTGCTTTTCCCTCATTCAGCCCCCTACCAGCTCCACAAAACAGGACTTCTCTCTCTTTTTGAGACAAGGTCTCACCAAATATCCAGCCTTAAGTTCTTAGTTCCTTTGTGTGCTGTTGTTGGTATTTTACTCTTTTGTTGTTTTGGGGGCCCGCCACCCAGCTCCCAGATAAATCACACACACTGAGGCTTATTCTTAATTATGACTGCCCAGCCTTAGCTTGGCTGGTTTTTTTTTTTTTTTTTTTTTTTTTTTTTTTTTTTTTTTTTGGAGCTGAGGATAGAACCCAGGGCCTTGTGCTTGCTAGGCAAGCGCTCTACCACTGAGCTAAATCCCCAACCCTGCTTGGCTGTTTTTTTGCCAGCTTTCCTTAACCGTTTGCCTCGGGGCTTTTCTCATTCTCTTACTTCTGTAAGTCTTACTCTGTGGCTTGCTGGGTGGCTGATCCTGGAGTCGTCTTCCTTCTCTGTCTACCTCTTTCTTTTTCCTCCTCCCAGATTTCTCCTTCTATTTATCCTCTCTGCCTGCCAGCCCTGCCTATCCTTTCTCCTGCCTCACTATCACTCAGCTTTTCATTAGACGATCAGGTGTTTTAGACAGGCACAGTAACACAGCTTCACAGAGTTAACAGTGCAACATAAACAAAAGTAACACACCTTAAAATAACATCCCAACACTTGTGCCTCAGAGTTTGAGTGCTGTTGCTGCAGACATGTGCCAGCATGCCTTGCTAATCTCGCTGGAAGATAGAGCTTACCTCATTTTGCAGGTGACAGCCCGAGGCTTAGCAAAGCTGACCATCTTGCCCATGGCCTTTGGGCTAAGTCAAAAAGCAGTTTAAACTGCAGGCTCTGAGCTTGGCGCCAGAGCCTGAACCTACAGTGTCAAGGGCGGCTAGAACAGACGTGGAGGTGAAAGGTCTTGGTGGGAGGCTGAGACCGTGGTTCAGGTAAGCCGTGGAGGGGTAGTCATGAGGTGGATGGAGATGGCAGGGTGGGCAAGTCTGGGGCAGTCAGGGGCCTGTGAGGACTGCAATAGGAGGAGAAAGGGGAAGGGAGAGAGTGCTGTATGGTGCAGGCGATGGCTGTGGCCTCAGGCTTCCCAGGGTCTTAGCAGTGTGGGAGGGCTACAGCTGATCATCCTGAGTCAGAATTTTGGAAGAGAAGAATGACTCAGCAGGATGAGCTTGATTCTGATTCTAAGCCTTTCACTTTCCAAGCCTCAGTGTGTCCATTAATACAGCAGAGCTGTAGGATGTCTCCTTAGGAGATTTCAGAGAGATTCATGTCTGGGTTAGACCAGAGCTCAATAGTACCAAACCAGCTTTATTAAACTGTGCCACCCACCTCCCAATTGATGTAGCCAGTCTAAATGAAAGGATATAAGTCCCTAGAATTTGCTTCCTCTTTTCTTTCACTTAGAGGCCTGAGAACCCAAGCCTCAGAGTGAACTTCCTGCCAACGTGTCCTTAATGAACACTTTGGCTGTAGTAAACAGCGTGACCATTCCTTCTGAACCACAGGCCAGCTACACTGAAGGCATTAGGATTCACTCTCCCAAGGACTTTCTCTTTTGAGAACTGAGTCGTTTGCCCAAACGCTTTTGCTGTTGACTGGCAAATAGGCTTCAACAAGAGCATCACAGGGTCTGACGTAGTGGCACACACCTCTAGGCCCAGCATCCGAGAGGATGAGGAGGGAGGATGGCTGCAAGGTTTTGAGGTAGCCAGCCTAGGCTACCTAAGGGAGAGTCTGTCTGGGGAGGGGGTGGCAGGACCCAAGAGCCCGTGGGCAAGCTTCAGTTTTCCATTTCCTTTGAAAATGGCACAGCTGCTACAGCACAGACCCCTCAGAGGAACACCGTTGTTCCAAGGCAGGGGCAATGTGACACTGGAGATGCTATGTTCTCACTTCCCCAGAGTTGATCATGGGCAGAATCTGTCTGAGGATGAGTGGTCCACAGTGCCCTCTTGTGGTGTTAAGTTGTCTGGTACCTTTTGTTTTCAAGAAAGGAGATGGTTGCTCAGTGTTAAACATCATGTGGCCCAATTTCCTTCTGCCTGGAGAAAGCATGTCTGTAAGGGAGTTTCTAAACTGGGTTAATTGGGGTGATAAGGCCCACCCTCAGTGTGTGCAGAACCATCCCATGAGTTGGGATCCTGGACTAAATTGAAAGGAGAAAGAAGCTGAGCATTGGGATTCACTGTTTTTTGCTTCCTGACTGTGGATACAGTGGGACCAGCTGCCTCAACTCCTGCCTCTGCCTTCCTCTCCATGATGGACTGTCCCCTGGAACTGTCAGCCAGAGTACACCTTCCTTCCTTCCTTAAATCACTCTTGTCAGGCATTTATCACGGCAGTGAGACCAGTAACTAATTATCTTGCTACATAGCTAGATCCCATTTTGAAAAGCAAAACAAAATGATTTTGTTTCTTTTTCCTGTTTTATGTGACTGCAGAAAACTAAGCTTTATAGTTCTACTGGGAAGCGTTGTTCTAGATTTAACATCTGAGATTCTAGGATGCCTGTGTGACAGAGAAGTGTCTCCACTAGGAACTGAGGGAAACTAGTTATTCCATTGTTCACTTTGTAGTCAGCTTTCTGGCCTGAAGGCCCATAGGTTGATCTTCCTGAGTATTTGTCTCCATACCCTCGTTGACCTTAGGAAGTGGCGGTGTGAGGCTCCTGGAGGTTTCAGAAGGGTCATAGGTAAAACTGGGGTTTTGTTGTTGCTGTTGCTGTCTTAATGTCTCCTTTCCTCTGCTGTACCACTTCTGAGTGACTTACCCGGGAAGGTTGAGTTTCTTTTGGAATGTGTGAGTGCATCTTATAACTGTGCCAAGGCCTTAAGTGGCTGAACCTGGCCTAAAGATAAGGAATACAGGGGTGGAATTTGTTCTTTAGCTTCATGTGCTGAAGAACAAATCTGTCTGTCTGTCTGTCTATCTATCTGACTGTCTGTCTGTCTATCTATCTTTATTTTTTTAAGAAAAGTACTGAATGTGAACTGTGTTTTGGATGTGGTAGTGTACTGTCTGGACTTTAAAGGCATCCAAAGAGACAGCAAGAATTCTTTAGGGTTCTTCATGTATGATTTAGGCATGCCTAAGACTTTGTCTTCCAATTTTGGAAGTCAGATTTCTGTTACTATAACAAATACCTGAAATAAATCATAAAGAACGTTTAGTCTAGTTTTAGTTTGTTTAGAGACAAGGTTTCACTCTATAGTCTATAGTATAGAGTGACTCTGGCCTCAAACTCACTCTGTAGCCCAGAGTGGTCTTGAAGGAGGTCAGTCCCTTCTTCTGCCTCCTGCTGCTGGGATTTCAGGAGCCATAACTCCTGTTTGCTTGAGGTTTTTGTTTTGTTTTTTGAGGTAGGGCCCACTTTGTATGTAGTCCAGGCTGGTCTGGAACTCCCTTTATAGCTAAGGCTGGCCTTGAACTCAGAATGTTTCTGCTTCAACCATCTGGGTACTGAGATTACAAGATGCCTATCCAGAAAAGCTTTTCATCCATGACCATTTGTCCTGCTGCTTTGGACCTGTGTCAAAACAGCACACGGTGGCAGAAGTGTATGGCTGAGCAAAGCGGTTTCCTCCTGTCTGGGATGGGAAAGAAGAGAAGGGGCTGGCGTCCCACAGTGCCCTCTGCAGCACACCCTCGGAGACCTTGGCCCTTCTCACTGCACACCAGGCTCTGCCACTTTCCAGTTGGTCCTGCTGAGGACCAGGCTTTCAACACAAGGCCTTCAGAAACATTCAAGGTTCAAATTATAGCTGCCGTATAAGTTATGTTCTGGTATGTTCTGGTTCTGTGTGCTTAGCACTGATTGAAGATTTGATGGGAACTATTCAAGTTGGGGCCTTATGGGCCAGAAGTGAGTTTGCCTCTCAGGTAGCTCTTAGCTTTGAAATGCTGGAAATTTTGTTTATGTTTTGTTTTTCTTTTAGGCATTTGTCAATTGGAAAGAGGCTAAATTGACTTGGAGTTTTTTCAAACAGTCTTTCTTGAAGCAGATTTTGACAGAAGGTAAGTAAAGTAAAAGGTCACGTTGAGCAGTTGGGAGATCAGAAAAGAAGCAAAAAGGTCTCACAGGACTGCTGACCCCAGAGCTCTTGTCTGGAGCCCTTGGCAGAGGGCACTTAGACATATGCTGGCTTTGGTTTGTTTTAAATAACGATAGGGAACCAGTATTTATTTGGCTTTATGTTTTACCTAAGCTGTCTAGTTTTAAATCTCTCCACAGCCTTATCAAAGATATTTGCTCTCTCTGTACAGGGATGAGGAAACCAGAGGTTAAGATTTAGAGTCCTGTAGTAACAAAGGATAGCTTAATCGAAATCGAAGTCCGTGTTAGTCAGCTTCCTGTTACTGTAGCAGAACACCTGCGACAATCAATCAACCCCAGGAAAGGTCAGTCTGGCCACAGTAACAGTATACGATGAATCTGGCCCACAGTAACAGTATACGATGGTGATGCTAGTGTATGTATGGCAGAGGAGGCTTGCTGGGAAACAGACAGAGAGGGGCCGAGTTTTAATATGTCCCTCAGCAGTGTGCTCCAGTGACCTGACTGTCTCCCTATAGTCCCTGCCTTCTGAAGGGACTCAAAGCTTGAACACATGGGACTTGGAGGAACACTTCACACTCAAATTGCCGCAAAATCTAACTGGAAAAGCCCAAATTATATCACTTAATAAATTTATTATAAAAGTGTTACATCAATGACAAATTTTGAAAATTAGAGAAAAACATAATCTCATTATCATAACCTAACTTTTATACATTTTTTAAAACTCTATTAAAAGCTGTCTTTCAGCTGGGTGGTGGCGGCACACTCCTTTAATCCCAGCACTTGGGAGGCAGAGACAGATGAATCTTTGAGTTCAAGGCCAGCCTGGTCTACAGAACAACTTTCAGGCCAGCCCAGGGATACACAGAGAAACCCTGTCTCAGAAAAAGAAAACAAAACCAACAAAAAGACTGTCTTGTGTGCAGTAGTGAGTGTGTGTGTTCCGCTTCTGCCCCCGTGTTTCCTGTGCACTGTCGGGTGCTGAGAACAAAGACGGATAGATACGCAGTAACTGGCCATGGCCTCCAGATGCTCATTCTCTCACCAAAGCCACTAATGTGGCTGTGCTTGGAGATCTCAACTCAGTCAGCACAAGCTCCTTGAGGACCCCACATTTCTTTTAGAGGGCTGTTAGGAAACTGAAGAGGAAAAGAGATGCAGATGTCTGAGAGAGGTGTCCTGCCCCAAGGGAGCTTTCGGAATGTGAAGGAGAGCCTTGTCCTGCCAGAAAACAGGGTGGGGCCTTAAAAATCCATTGTAGATGGTGAGGATGCCCCAGTCAGTTATCGGCTGAACCAGAGCTGCTGAAGCGAAACTCAGGCAGGCAGGGGTAACCGAGGATGAAACCATGATGGGAGAAAGCTGGAGAAAGGAGGCCAAAAAGACAGCTGGGAATTAGTGTATAAAAAGCCTCACATGCAGAATTAAAGAGCCTGGATTGGGTTTTGTTTTGTTTTGTTTTTTGAGACAGGGTTTCTCTGTATAGTACTGGCCATCCTGTAACTCACTCTGTAGACCAGGCTGGCCTTGAACTTAGAGATTTGACTGCCTCTGCCTCCTGAGTGTTGGGATTAAAGGCATAATCACCACCTCTAGGTTTGAGCCTGGCTGTTTGCAAATATTAATGAGCCATTTGAAGGTATGAACTCAGGGATTGACAGGGGACTATACAGTTGTATCTTGGTATCAGATTTTGGTTGAGCATCTAAGGATGCTCAAGTCCCTTGTGTAAAATGGTGTATTTTTTTTGCGTATAATTTAGGCATACCCTTCTTTATGGTTTACATCATTTCAGAAGTACTTAATTGTACCTAGTGCAATGCAAGTGCTGTGTAAAGTTATCATTATACTGTACTATTTAGAGAATGATAATAATAAGCCATACATGTTCAGTTCAAATGCATTTTTTTTCTAAGTGTTTTTGATTTACAGTTAGCTTGATCATTAGAGTCACAAACTCTTAGATATGGAGTCTGACTGTATTTATAAAAGCTAGAACTGTTCAAAATAAGGGAGCTTTAGAGCAGCATAGAGATGGGAACCTGAGAGGACTGATGGGATTCCCTCTCACACACAGTTGTTTTTACAGGGAGACAGATCAGAGAGAGGAGTCTTGTGAGAAGATGGGAACCTGACCTTGTAGTGTTTTTCTTTTTGAGTTGCCAGGCGGTGAGAACTGGCTCGTTGTGGCTGTGGCCACTGTTTGGTGCTGTTTCTATCATGGCGAGGGTGTTTCCTTTGTGGAAAAGAAAATTCAAGCCACACATGATAGTGCACACCTTGAATCCCAGCACTCAGAAGGCAGAAGCAGGTGGATCTCTGAGTTCGAGGCCAGCCTGCAGAGTGAGTTCCAGGACAGCCAGGGCTACACAGAGAAACCCTGGAGAGAGAGAGAGAGAGAGAGAGAGAGAGAGAGAGAGAGAGGGAGGGAGGGAGGGAGGGAGGGAGAGAGAGAGGGAGGGAGAGAGAGAGAGAGAGAGAGAGAGAGAGAGAGAGAGAGAGAGAGAGAGAGAAAGAGAGAGAATGAATATGAGAATGAGGCCTCCTTTAAGACTTGGAAGTCATTTTCACTATTAATATTTCCACAGTCTTCCCATATTTTATTGTTAATAGTAGGCTGGTTTTGAAATAATTAATTAATTATTAATAATAATTAATTTGGCTTCAAGACTCCATCAATAAAGGCCTCAGCACTTTCTGAACTGTTGCTATGAGATGGTGTGAAATTCAGTGTTAGGACATTGAACTGATCTTTAATTGGTTATCTAATGTTTCTCAGAGCCAGGCATGGTGGCACACACCTGTAAGTCCAGCACCCAGGAAGGCATGGCAGGAGGTTCTCAAGTTTGAATCTATTCTTGAACTCATAAAAAGGGGGGTGGTGGGGAGTGTATTCATCAATAGAGAAAAGGAAAGAAGAAATGAATGTTGCATTTGAAATGCCAATAACTTTGCTTTTCTATTATAGGCGAGCGATATGTGATGACATTTTTGAATGTATTAAACTTTGGCGATCAGGGTAAGATGGAAGTCACCATCAATAGATACTAGGTCTTTGATGATGCCCCGTCGTGTAACTTGAGTGGCAGTCGTCCATTTGAGGGGTGGGCTCATCATAGTCATAAAGATCTGCTCCCGGTTGGTGTGCCTGCATAAGTCTCTCAGGGTTTGTGTTATAGTTATTTTTCAGTGTGATACCAGAGTAGAAGTAGAGGAAAAGCCAGCTTCGGGTTGATGACTTATTTTCTAAAAGGCTAGTGATAAAAGCACCTTCTCGACCGTATCAAGGGCAGGATCCTGGTTGCAATACTGTACCACAGATTTTGCAAGATGTTACCATTGGTACAAGACCTATCATTTCTTCAACCACATGTGAATATACAGTCTTTCTCCAAATTTACAAACTTTTGGCTGGGGAAGCAGTTTGGTTAGTACAGTGTTAGCCTGGCATTCAGGAATCCCTGAGTTTAATCCTCAGCACCGTGGAAAGTAGGTGTGTGTGTGTGTGTGTGTGTGTGTGTGTGTGTGTGTGTGTGTGTGTGTGTGTGTGTTGCACACCTATAATCTCAGCACTTGGGAGGTGGAGGTGGGAGATCAGAAGTTCAAGTTTTTCTTGGCTATATAGCGAATTCAAGGCCTGCCTGGGCTACGTGAGACCCTGTATCTAAGAGAAAAGAAAAAGATTAAAGAATTTAAATTAAACATTAAATTAGAAAAAGAATTTTCCTATAGTGCTGTGAAATTAAGAACTAACATGATTATTGCTCTTCCTTTCTTTTTTGTAGGTGTGTATGATATAGTGAATAATCTGGGGTCTCTTGTGGCTAGGCTAATATTCCAGCCAATAGAGGAGAGTTTTTATATCTTCTTTGCTAAGGTGCTAGAGAGGGAAAAGGATGCCTCACACCAGAAGCAGGTAAGGTTGGTCCTCATGTCATCTCAGGGAAGAAATGTGGGGCAGTCAGTTTTCCTTCAGTTCAATCTGACGCTTCCTTTTAGATCCCCTCTTCTCCTATTTTGCTTTTTTTTTGTGTGTGTGTGTGTGTGTGTGTGTGTTGTTGTTGTTGTTGTTTTGTGTGTGTGAATGTGTGTGTTTTGTTTTGTTTTTCAAGACAGGATCTTACTATTAGTCCTGGCTGTCCTGGAACTCACTCTGTAGACCAGGCTATCCTCAAACTTGGAGTAACAGAGGATGGCTTTGAACTTCTGAGCCTCCTGCTTCAACCTCCCAAATGCTGGGATTTCAGACAAATGTCACTATAGACAGTTTGTGCATTGTGAGGATTCAAACTCAGGGCCTTGGACATGGTAGGCAGGCACTCTCCCAACTGAACTAGATCCCCAGCCCTGTAATCACTAAAAAATCTGACTGACTTTAAAAAAATTTTCGGCTCTTTTTTTGTTTTGTTTTGTTTTTTTTCTTAAGACAGGGTTTCTCTGTGTAGCCCTGGCTGTCCTGGAACTCGCTCTATAGACCAGGCTGGCCTCAAAATCACAGAGATCTACCTGCCTCTGCCTCCTGAGTGCTGGGATTAAAGACATGTGCCACCACCACCTGGCCTTAAAAAGATTCTAGACTTTATTATTTTATTAATTTACTGTGTGTGAGATGCACGTATGTGAGTATGCAGGTGCTCATGCAGGCACATGTAGAGACCAGAACAAGACATTAGGGATCTTCTCTTTTCTTTGCCTTCTTCCTTGAGACTGGGTTTCTCACTGAACCAGGAGCTCCCCCATTTCGACTCGCTCCCAAGTGCTAGGCTTATAGGCACAGGAAGCCACGCCTGGCTTTTTTTTTTTTTTTTTTTTTTTAAACATAGGTGCTGAAGATTTGAACTCAGGGCCTTAGGCCCTCATGCTTGCAGTAAGCACTCTCACTTGAGGAACCTTCTCCTCTGCCCTTCTGACTTACTTTGCAATTAAAAGCAATCCAGGTCCACCTCTTACATGTCTTAGAAGATACTTTACAAAATGTAATTTATTCCCAGTATCTGAAAGTAAGATCTGGTTCGAAGTCTGACTTAGGAATTTTTTCCAAAAGTGAACATAGATTGACAATAACAGAATTTCCTGTCATCAATCAGGAGAGCACAGATCTGACTAGTCTAGGTGAAAATATGAGGATCAAGTGTTTCCAGCAACACTGGAAATTTATCCTGAATGAATTGAAAACTAAGCCTCCCACTTTCCACCTAAAGAGACATGGCTTACTTCTCCCTTTCATTTGCTAATTGTCATAAAGACAAATACAGGCTTCAGAAGACAGGAGAGCCCTCACTGGAAGAACTAGCCTGCACGGGGTGCTCTTCGGTTTAGACTCAGCTGACTTCCTTCCCTTTCCCCTGGCCAGGAGGATGTTGCTGTGGCTGCTGCGGTTTTGGAGTCCCTCCTCAAGCTGGCCTTGCTAACTGGCCTGACCATTACTGTTTTTGGCTTTGCCTATTCTCAACTGGCTCTGGACATCTATGGAGGAGCCATGCTTAGTTCAGGATCAGGTATGTGCCAGACTTGGTAAAGGGTTTGTTCTGATTTCTGAAGAGAAATAGAAGCAGCTCATGAAATTCAGGCCATGTGCACCAGGTCTCACTATCAGTAAACAATCTGTGTGCAATCAGCTTGCCCCAGGTCTCACTATCAGTAAACAATCTGTGTGCAATCAGCTTGCACCAGGTGTCACTATCAGTAAACAATCAGTGTGCAATCAGCTTGCACCAGGGTGATCAGTTCTCACCCTCACTTGAAGGAGTGGTGAACCCTCCTTGCTATGTTTCCTCTAAGTGAGGGAGGAAAGCAGAGTGCGGGCCGTGATGGGTCTCTACTTGGAACTAAATACATCTGAGATAGTAAATGCCATGTCAATCTCAGAGTGTGATGAGTAAAAGCCTTGGAAAGAGAACCTAGAGCCATTTGCCTAGAATAAAAGTGATCTAGGCAAATAAAATTATATATTTAATCTCTTGACTCTTGGTTTGGGAGGAGAAAAGCATGGACTGTATCTGTCATTGAAATATTTCATTGCACTTACAGGTCCTTGGGATTTTTACCCATTTCAACCTATGCCGGGCTCTAGGCTGACCATCCCTTTGCAGTTTTTTGTTTTGTTTTGTTTTGTTTTGTTTTGTTTTGTTTTGTTTTGTTTTGTTTTTCGAGATAGGGTTTCTCTGTGTAGTTTTGGTGCCTGTTCTGGATCTCGCTCTATAGACCAGGCTAGCCTCAAACTCACAGAGATCCACCTGCCTCTGCCTCCTGAGTGCTGGGATTAAAGGCGTTCACTGCCACCACCCGGCCCCTTTGCAGTTTTTGTCCTGGAATGAGCGGACATGTTTTTACTTTCTCAGATCCCTAGACAAGAACCTGGAAGATTCTCTGCTGCCCCATCTCAATATAAAGGGCCCTGTCAGTACAATTTTACATTTCCATGTTTCAGTTGCCACAATGGGGCTCAGACTTTTGGTACTGGAAAAAAAAAAAGGTCTATGTTTCTACACCAGAGCAAAAGTTGTTAAATTTGAGAAAATGCTTGCTGTGAAGCCTGTGATATGACTTGTGGCTCCCTGGAGTGTGTGCCTTAAGCAGTACATTTCCATCAGGCAACTGCTTGGGAGGCCTCATTAAGAAGCCATTAGGAAGTTTATATGCAGAGATAACAGAGATAGGGGATCCAACTGTTTGATGCTAGCTCTGACTGCTTAGAAAACAGCCTTTGCTTTAACATAGCCACAAGATGTTGCCTAAGTGGGGCCTTCCAGTCATGATCATGCTCCTGTGGTAGAGTAATTCATCCGACAGATATAAATGAACTGCCATCGTTATGTTGCGGCTGCTTCCCAAGTGCTGGGATTAAAGGCACGTGCCACCACACCTGGCTCATTGCCTTTTACTTTTGACCAAGCTGGCACCAAGCTACCACCCTCAAAAGCCCGTTTGCTGTCTGGGTAGCAAGAGAGTCTGCACAAATTGCCTACTGGGTTTCCCTCTTACCCCATCTCTCTTCTTGTTCTAACTAGTGCTGTGTGTCCAGATGAATTTCTTGTATCAGAAAGCATTCACGTCACTGTTCTTCCCAGCCCAGCCCAGTAATTTTTTTTCTGATCACTTAAGTATTTTCATAAAACTTGACTTTGCCTAGAAAGGATTCCTGCATTAAGCAGAAAAGAATGTCCTATCTCCATGGTTTGGCCTTATCACTTTATTTATATGTTGCATGTATTGGTTTATTTAGGTACTAGGAATTGAATTCAGGGCTCTGCAGATGCTAAGCAAACACTCTTACCATTCTCAGCCCAAGCTTTATCAGTTCTGGTTTGTTTGGGGCTGTGTGTGTGTGTGTGTGTGTGTGTGTGTGTGTGTGTGTGTGTGTGT
>CABHPH010096910.1:9944-49869 GCA_902168325.1 Peromyscus nudipes
GAGAGAGAGAGAGAGAGAGAGAGAGAGAGAGGAGAAATCAGACTGAGCAAGCCATGAGGAACAAACCAGAAAGCAGCACTCCTTGATGGCCTATGTATTAGCTCCTGCCTCCAGCTTCCTGCCTTTACTTCACTCAGTGATGGATTTTTACTTGGAAGCATAATATAAAATAATCCCCTTTCTCCCCAAATTGCTTTTGTTTATGTTCTTTATCACAGAAATTGAAATCCTAAGACACTTTTCTTTTTTTACTTATTTTTTCTTACTTTTCTTTCTTATTTTATTTTTTATTTTCTTTTGCCTAGGTTCCAAAGGATTGACTTCAAGCCCTCATGCTTACACAAACTTTATTTTTAAAAAATTAAAGAATATAGCATACAAATTAATAACATACAAATTATCCACACAATTTGCTGAAATAAGTATCTTTCAAAGTAATGTTATAAAAATCAAAAGTATAAATGTAGTAGAATATTTTAAGGTGTGTTACTTTTGTTCATGGTGCATTTGTTTAACTCTGTAAAGCTGTGTTACTTTGCCTGTCTAAAACACCTGATGGTCTAATGAAGAACTGGCCAATAGCAAGACAGAAGAAAGGATAGGCTGGACTGGTAGGCAGAGAGAATATATAGAAGGAGAAAACTGAGAGAAAATCTTAGATCTAGGAGCCAGAGAAGGAGCAGGACTCAAGGAGCCAGCCACCCAGCTACACAGCAAGCCAAGAGTAAGATTTACAGACGTTAGAGAAAAGGAAAAGCCCAGAGGTAAAAGGTAGTCAGGATAATTTAAGATAAGGAAAGCTGGCTAGAAACTAAGCTAAGTCTGGGCATTTGTAGTTAAGAATAAGCTTCCGTGTGTGATTTATTTGGGAGCTGGGTGGCAAGCCCCCTCAATAAAAGCGTAAAAACCTCCAACAACATATAAATGCGACAGAGTAAATATAATTCAGCATGGAACAGGTGTTCAGCCTTTTCTTATGGTCTGTTAAGTATTTAGAGCTGAATCCTGTGTATTACAGAACTTCCTCTATATTGTGGGATTTTGTGCACAATGTATCATTATAAATGATATACCATGGTGACTTAATCTACTTCCATTAATTACTAATCAACTTAATTTCTTTGCTTCCTATATAAATCCTGGAAGACTATAATACTGAAGACTATGAAATAAGAAAGATTGCAACAGCTGTAGAGCAAAGCTTTACCCTGTGTATTCTTTATATTACAGTATCTGTGATTCAGGTATGTAGTAAAACTCAAAATTTTGCTTGTAATGTGTAATCTTCTCCAAGTTCACGATTTTAGCCCCTCATCCTTGGCATCCAGCCAGAAATGAGTGTCACGTGGTCTCTCACAGAGCTGACAAGCATGAAAGCGTTTAAGCTAAACATACAGCTCAGAGATGGAATGCAGGAAGGGAAATACCGTGGCAGCACAAGACAAGCGGGGGTCATGGGGGGGGGTATCAGTGTGACAATCTGCCTAGCACATGACCAAGGTTTGCTGAGGAAAGCCATTGAGTGCCTACAGGTTTTCTGTGGTGGCCTGTATGAGAAGTGTCTCCCACAGGCTCATTATTTGAATGCTTGAGTGCCAGATGGCAGTGCTGTTTAGGGAAGTTCTAGAACCCTTGGGAAGGGGAACCTTTCCTGAAGGAAGCGTGTCACTGGGGGAGGACTTTGAGGTTTATAACTTCATACGATTCCTATTCTGTCTGTCTGCTTCATGTGTGGATGAAAATGTGACTGGCCAGCTTCCGGTTCCTGTCACCTGCTTTCCCTGACTGTTGCCATGCCTTCCTTGACGTGGCAGATTCTATTACTCTGGAACCAAAAGCCAAAACAAACCCCATCTTCCTTAAGTTGTTGGCCAGAGGAATCCAAGAGACACAATCCCAAATGATATAGGCTTTTATTATTGCTTTTGGTTGCCTGCCAGAAGGTAAGACTCTAATGCTGAAGACACTACGTACTTCAGTCACAGGACTTGGATATTTCAAGTTGACACTCAACTGGAAACCTTCTAGTTTTCTTCTAGGGCTAGTGCTCACAGTGTTGAAGGATACTGTGTAAGCTACTTAGGGAGACACATTATCAACAATTGTACTGGTCTTTAAAGCCAGCACAATACAACAATGATGGGATTGGCTGACTGTTAAAAGGTAGTTTCTTTTGGACATGAAAGGGCTATTACTTCCATGGACTCTCAGTATGGTTGCTTGCATAAGAGGTGAAAAGACCACACCAATCAACGTGCCAAGAAGAACAGAGGAAAGTTTCACACAGCTCCTAGGTGTAGAACTATAGGCAATCAATGGATGCTGAAGGAGGGTGTCTTAGTTAGGGTTCTGTTGCTGTGAAGAGATACCATGACCACAGCAACTCTTACAAATGAAAACATTTAGCTGGGATGGCTTGCTTACAGTTCAGGGGTTCAGTCCATTATCATCATGGTGGAACATGGGGTCATTCAGGCAGACATGGTGCTGGAGAAGTAGCTGAGAGTCCTACATCTTCCAGGCAACAGGAAGTGGTCTGAGTATCACACTCAGCAAAGCCTGAGCATATATGAGACCTCAGTGCTCACCTTCAGAGTGACACACTTTCTCAAACAGGGCATGCCTCTCCAAGAGAGCCACACCTTCTAATAGCACCACTCCCTTCGGGGACCATTTTCTTTCAAACCTCACAGAGGGAAACCAGGTTTTTTACTGCCAGGAAAGAGCTGGATGAGATCACAATTCTAAATGCTCAACCCTAAATACATGGAAATAAGGGCAACAATATTTGAGCTCAGTAGGATGTGTGTGAATGATATACATATATATTTATGTATGGGATATATATGATATACACGTATATGTATATGTGTAGGATACACACACACACACACACACACACAAACACACACACACACACACAAGAATGAAACCTAAGAGTTTTGAGAGTCAATGTATTCCATAGTACTCTTTTTTTAATTAATCCATAGTACTATTAACTGAGTTTTTAAAAACACTGAACAATACTTTAAAAATGCACTGTATTGTTCTCTGACTTCTTCTGTAATGTGACTATCCCTTTACATTCCCAAACAAAAATTTTGTGCAATCCCAAAATAATAGAACAAATCAAAATTTTAGCCACAAAGAAAAGTTACTCTAGAGTGTTAAAGAAACTTTTTATTTTAAATTCTAATTTTTCCTCGGGCTAATTCCATAGTTACAGCTTCATGTGATTCATCTAGTTCTAACTCTATATCAGTGTTCATTATCTAATTCTTTTTTTTCTTTTTTTTAACATATAAGCAATGGATTCCCTTGTTCTCCCCCCCCCCCCTCCCCCCCCCCCCCGCCTTCCCCCCAGCCCATCCCCCATACCCATCTCCTCCAGGGCAAAGACTCCCCTGGGGATTGAGTTCAACCTTCTAGATTCAGTCCAGGCAGGTCCAGTCCCCTCCTTCCAGGCTGAGCCAAGTGTCCCTGTATAAGCCCCAGGTTCCAAACAGCCAGCTCATGCACTGGGGACAGGTCCCGGTCCCAGTGCCTGGATATCTCCCAAACAGATCAAGCTAATCAACTGTCTCACTTATCCAGAGGGCCTGATCCAGTTGGGGGCTCCTCAGCTATTGGTTCATATAGTTCATGTGTTTCCATTCATTTGGCTATTTGTCCCTGTGCTTTTTCCAATCTTGGTCTCTACAATTCTTGCTCATACAAACCCTCCTCTTTCTTGCCAATTGGACTCCTGGAGCTCCACCTGGGGCCTGGCCATGGATCTCTGCATCTGCTTCCCTCAGTCATTGGATGAGGTTTCTAGCATGACAATTAGGGTGTTTGGCCATCCTATCACCAGAGTAGGTCAGTTCGGGCTTTCTCTCGACCATTGCCAGTAGTCTATTGTGGAGGTATCTTTGTGGATTTCTGGGGACCTCTCTAGCTCTTTGCTTCTTCCTATTCTCATGTGGTCTTCATTTATCATGGTCTCTTATTCCTTGTTCTCTCTCTCTGTTCTTGATCCCAGTTGGATCATTATCTAATTCTAACTTGTATTGTAACTCTTCTTTGTGCTTAAAATTTTGATTTGTTCATAGAGTATAAATGACTATAGCTAGAACAAGCAAATATACAGTCAGTCTATATAAAAAGGATGAGGAGACCCAGAGGGAAATTGCTTGTTAAATAAAATGACCATTTCCTTCATCAGCTGTCTTTTCTTCTTCAGGCCATACCATGTGATCATTCTAATTAGGCATCATATTCTGTGGTGATATTGCATTCCCCAGAATATTGTGCACCCTAATAAACTTATCTGGGGTCAGAGATAAAGATATAGATGCCAGAAAATGGTAGCACACATGCCTTTAATCCTAGCATTCCAGAGGCAGAGATCTGTCTGGATCTCTGTGAGTTCAAAGCCACACTGGAAACAGCCAGGCGTGGTAACAAGAACCTTTAATCCCAGGAAGTGATGACAGGAAGCAGAAAGGTATTTAAGGCATGAGGAGGAGGAACCAGAGCCAGGTTAAGCTTTTAGGCTTTTAGCAGCAGTTCAGCTTAGATTCTTTCTGGATGAGGACTCAGAGGCTTCCAGTTTGAGGAAACAGGATCAGCTGATTAATTGGCAAGGTGAGGTGGCTGTGGCTTGTTCTGCTTCTCTGATCTTCCAGCATTCACCCCAATATCTGGCTCTGGGTTTGTTTTTATTAACAAGAACTTTTAAGATTCGTGCTACAATACTCCTACCAAGTATTGCCAGGAATGTTACACCAAGTGTAGAAGATGTAAAAAGAGCACTCAGATACTGGTCATTATGGCTAATAATCAATGTGACTCTGGGCCTCTCCCTTAGTGCTGTAACTACTTCCAGCTCTTGAAATCTGCTTTCCCACCTAGGAATGAGGCCACCCTAGTGCACAGAGACGTAAAACATTTTTCTCAGCACACACAGAATGGGATTGCTCAGCTAGAAAAGAGAACTATAAACAGAAACTCTCTAAAAAGCCACACCTGTCTTGAATATTTAGCAGAATGATTGTCTGACTTGAACTTCCTTTATTGTAGAGACTTTGAATACTGCATATTGCAAGATGAAATTATTTTGGACTAGCTGTAGTCACCCTTGAAAGCCATTTCTCTGTATCTGATCTAACATCAGTTTAACTATCACCAGATAAAACCTTTGAAGTGTATTCATAGCAGACCACTAGCGTTCACAAACCTCAGAGCTCAGCGGATTGTCAGAGAAGCATCTAAACTTACAGCGAGTTCTCCCTGCTCTGCTGTAACCTCCTATCTGCCATTCCCACCAACAAGTTTAGTAAGTGTACTAATTTATGACTCTTGTTCTGTCATTGCTACCCCTTCTATGGTGGAGCACATCATTTGAAACAACTCAAGACATGTTTCTGGCCACTAATATTTGACTTAGTATAAGCTAACTCTTTAAAACAAAATTTAAGAAATTTCACACAAATAACAAAATGATGTAGCTCAAAATCTTAGAAAAACAGAAGCAAGCAAAGCCCCCAAATAGCAGAGAGTGGGCTATAAGATGAGTCGGTAAAGGCACTTGAAACCAAGCCTTATGACCTGAGTTTGATTCCCAGGATCCACATTGTGGAAAGGGAGAACAAGAATCCTCTAGCTGTCTCCTTACTCTCCCATGCATACCATGGCACACCCCACTCCCACAGAACAGTCAATGCATAATATGTAAAACAAAAAAGGTAAAGATCAAGACGGAGACTAATGAAATGGAGACTACAAGAACCGTAGATAGAATCAATTGTGTAGGGCCCTGGCCCCCGGTTTGGGTAGCTGTTGCCTGCTTGCTGACCTCGACCAGATGTCCTCCCTATGCTAATTCCCTGCTGGTTTCCACCCTCCTGAATGCTTAAGGGAAGTTCCTTGTTTGTGTATCCTGCATATTGGGTGTAACAGCTTAGATGCAAGATTGTAAACATCAGTAGCGAACTTCTGCCCTCTGGGGTTCTCCCATTGTGCCGTAAGCCTGTATTTAAGGTTTCCTCCCTCTTTCAATAAACAGCATTCGGCATTCTGCTGAAGTGAATGACCCGCTGTCTTTTGTCTCTGTTTTTAGATCCACAGCCCCTTGCTTAGACATGGTGAACGGGTGGTGGTAGCACGGGCATTATCGCTACGCAATTGAACAAATAATTGATTTTGAAATAATCAACAAGATTGATAATCCCATGGCCAAACTAATAAAGAGAAAGAGAAGATCCAATATTAATAAGGAGATGAAAAAGGATATGATAAGATAGTTCACAATAAAATTGAAGTCATTACTTTATATACTTTAAAAATCTGGATTCCAGGAAATGGGAAGAAGGCTCAGTGATTAAGAGCACTGGCTGCCCTTCCAGAGGATGCAGGTTTGATTCCCAGCACCCACATGGTAGCCTATAACCATTTGTAATCCCAGTTCTAGGGAACCTGATGGCGTCTTCTGACCTCTGCAGGTAGTAGGTACACATGTGGTATACAAACATCCACTCAGAAAAAAACATTCATATACATAAAATAAAATAAATTTTTTTGAATTTATATTACATGATTTCCCCCTTCCCTACTTGTGGCTCGAATTCTGAAGGTCTTACAATAAAAACCCAGAACCAGATATTGGGGTGAAAGCTGAAAGATCAGAGAAGCAGAGCAAGCCACAGCCGTCACCTCTTACCTCATCAACTCCTCAGGCTGAAAGAACCTCTAGCTGAAAGGGACACTTCTGCTGAAAAGCCTTTAGTTCCTGTCTCCTCATGCCTTATAAACCTTTCTCCACCCAGCCATCACTTCCTGGGATTAAAGGCATGTGTGCCACCACTGTCCGGCCTCTGTGTTTAATCTAGTGGCTTGCTCTGTTCTCTGATCCTCAGGTAAATTTTATTAGGGTACACAATATATCATCACATTTCCTTCTCCCCAAACTCCCCATGTACCACCCCCACATTTGCTGTCTTTTTTTTTTAATTTTATTCATTTTACATACTAGCCACAGTTCCCCCTCCCACCCCTCCTCTTACTCCCGCCCCTGCTCTGCCTCCCCTTTGAGCCACCCCCCTTCCACTCCTCCAAAAGGGTAAGGTCTCCCATGGGGAGTCAACAAAACCTGGTACATTAAGTTGAGGCAGGACCAAGCCCCTCGCCCCTGCATCAAGGCTGAGCAAGGCATCCCACCACAGGGAAAGAGCTCCAAATAGCCAGCTCCAGGGATAGATCCTGGTCCCACTGCCAGGGGCCCCCAAACAGACCAAGCTACACATTTGTCTCCCACATTCAGAGGGCCTAGTTTAGTCCCATGCAGGCTCCCCAGCTGTTGATTTAGAGTCCTTGAGCTCCCACGAACTTGGTTCATCTGTCTCCCCATTAAGTAGGTTTCCCCATTAAGACTGCCAGTGATAGTGGAGAGGGTGCCTGAAATGGCCTTCCCCTGTAATCAGATTGGTGAATACCCTGTCATCATAGAGCCTTCATCCAGTAACAGATGGAAGCAGATGCAGAAATCCATAGCCAAGCACCAGGCCGAGCTCCTGGAGTACAGTCGAAGAGAGGGAGGAAGGATTGTATGAGCAAGGGGGAGGGGTGTCAAGATCTTGCTGTCTTTCAAATTTATGGAGCTAGAGCAGGAGAAATAGTCTTCACCAGGAAAGAGCACACCAATTGGTTATCCAGGACCAGATGGTCAGCCTCAAAAACATATGTATACAAATAATATCATTCAGACTGAATGAGTTGTATTTATTTAGGAGTCTGTCCTGTATGTATGTGTGTGTGTGTGTGTGTGTGTAAGTATGGTATATGCATGGGTGTGTACACATGTGTATACAAGTGTGCTTGTCAGTACATCTGCATTTAGAGAGACCAGAAGTCAGGTGTCTTCCCCTATTGCTTTCTACCTTGCTTTTTGAAACGAGGTCTCTAGCTGAAGTTAGAGCTCTACATTTAGCCTAGATTGGCTAGCCAATGAACCCAAGGGGTCTTGTGTCTCTGCTTCCCCAGTACTGGGACACCAGAGGACATCACTATGCTGGCTTTTATGTGGGTTCTGGGGATCTGAATGCAGATACCCATGCCTATGCAGCAAGCGCTTGCTTCTTTTTGAGCCCTCTCCTATGCAAAATTCAGCTTGAATCTGAATGCTATTTCACAACACAACATATAGTTGTACTTCCTAAATTCCTCCCACTCAAATTTTAAACAATTTGACAACGTCTGTCTTCTTTTTACCTGGAGCACAGCCAGAACTCATTCAGTAGATTTTGTTGCTTCCCCTCTAGAAAAATGTCTAAGTGTCTTAGCAGTTAACTGGGAGACATGGCAGAGCTGTGGTAGGCAAGAGAGATGAGATGCACAAGTTCAATAGTTCTTCCAGACCAGACATGCCCAGTGCCCTTTTATTCAATGTCTGCAGAAAATAATTTGACTTGAGAAGGGAAAGATGAATCTTCTAAGGCAGATAAGATGGCAGGCAGCCTGGGCAAAGATCTTCCATGCCACAAGAATGATATAGAAGCCCCAGGGACTGAAGGGCCTGAAGGTGTGTCCAAGCTAGTTAACCAGTGATACAATGGGGTGAGTCATAAGCATGGGGAAGGAAAAGAAAAAACGACAAATAAGCAATGGACAGATGGAAACCCTGAGCCCAGCCTACCTGTAGGGAGCTGCGTGTAGCCACGCCTTACAGGTGGCGCTGGTTATCGCCTTCCACCATCCCGAGGTGAGCGCTCCCAGTGGTAAACAATTATAGCAGAGGTTGTGGCTTGCTTACGCATGCTTGAGCCTATTGGGCAATGCCCACGTCGCGATCTGGGGTTGGCTGCCCAGAGCCTATATAAGGCCGGGAGAGACTTTGCCCGAGGGATAATGGATGAATGGGATGGGAGATTTTAGAAGTCAGAAGATTGATTAAGGCCTGAATAAACTGCAAGAAGAAGAGCTCGGTGTTGTGTCCTCCTTGCTGGACGAGGTGCGCGCGACACCTACCCAAACATTAGAAATAACACAATTGTATAGGCAAATAAAGCAGGGTGGGCCTTACAAGATTGAGGCTATTGCTAGATTATTTTTGTTTCTTTCCTCCCCTTTCCAGCCTGATAAAAAGGAAAATTTAAATAAAAACTTAGATGAAGAAAAAACATTGTATTTCCTATATACCTGAGTTTTTATGAAGCAGGGGGTACCTAGATGTCATGACAACAACCACTGGGTTAAGGTTGTACAAGAGTCACTAATTATATGAATCACATAGAAAACTAAAAACTCCTTGGAATCCCAAAGGTTCAAACATGAGGGATCTGGGGTAACTGTGGTCAATATTCTCTCAATATCACAATGCTCCTTCTCTCAGCAATCTAGACTCAACTGCCAACAACATTCCCAACTATCTAACTATAGCTTAAACTTGCATTTCCCAGTCCCAAGTCTGAGGCTGACTTACTCTGCTCCCTATAGTTCAACAGCTAAAAGCAATTTCTGTCACTGAGAAGGTGACATTGCCAGTAATTTCTTTCTGAGTTCTGTGACTTGGGTATATACACTGGAACCCATGTGCTGCAAACTTAATTCCATAGTTGTATGTTAATGACTTTTGAAGGTTAAGTCCCTGGGAGATAATTAGAGTCAGATGAGGTCATGAGAATAGAGTCCTCATGATTGAAGTAGTGGCTTTGTAAGAAGAGAGGCCATGGGCAAGCTTACTTAACTCTGTGATGATTGGTTCACCTCTACAGAGACCCCACCAGTCCTGTTATGAACTTCCTACATCCACGTCCACCAGCTGAATCACCCTTTATTCTTTGCAAATTATTCAATTTGTGATATTCAGTCACAGCAACAGAAAGCACATTTAAAACATAACCTCTTCCTTCTGAGCCACCTTAAACTTCTTAATCTCTGAAATTATATCATCAAATTTGTCTCAGATTCCTCTGGTAGCTGGCCTATCATGTTCCCAAGTCTGATGTGAATGCACACTTACCCTTATAACAGCTAGGGCTTACATAAGTGTTCTGCTATGTGGACCTTCTTGAATGCAGTGTCTGTGTATGATAAATCCGTTACAGTGAAATGCCTTTTCCTCTTGCATTTGTTTTCATCTACTGACTGAATGCATGTCAAATCGTTATTGTTGAAGTTCTAATTTCTGTGAACTCTTGCCAGCTTTTGGATTATGCCACTTGTGGGCATGTGATCACCACAGGCTTTTCAAACATTACTCAGTTCATTTTATCTTGCTCTTTTACTAATGAGTAACTCATACAACCACTTCCCTAAAGCTCAGAAGATAGAAACAAATGGTTAGCAGCATTGACCACCAGACAAGACAGCAGCAAATATAGTTCTCTTTCCCATTAAGAAAAGCAACTGCATTGCCTAAAGACACAGAAAGAGTGAGAACGAAATAGGTGGAGAAAGCTCCAGCAGCCACTTTGAAATGTGAGAGGGTAAAGGGATGCTTCCCAAAGAGAATCGTTGGCACTTTGCCAGCGTTACAGTTTTCCGTTGGATACCCTCTACCACATGAGCTCATTTCTGAAGACTTCATTGGTAGAAACAAACACTGAGAATTTGTCCAGGGCATCCACCCCCTTTCCATAAAATTACTACATAAGTAATTTACAGTTCACACCAAACAAAATCCTTCCATTGTGACTTCCATTGTTCACTTTCTTTTTTTTTTTCCTGTGGTTTAATGGAATTGATTATTTTGTAAATGATTTACTTGTAAGTAATTCTGAAATTTCTGAGAAGTATTTCATCTTTTCCAATATTCATAGGCTTGGGTGCAGTGTCAAAAAGCACAGAATTTATTAATGATACAGGTAACATAAAATAGCAAGGAGATTCATATCATGAAAACGTCGGTGTTTCCATTTCCCTGAGTGTGACTCATCCTACATCACGTTCAGCCTCTGGACTGGAGAGGGCGTAGACATTTCCTCCAATGGGGAGTAACCGAACTTCACAGAGGACAGAGTGTCACTGAAGCACCCATGTCAGAGCCTTGGGGTATGCTCCCTAGGCAAGGGACAGAGCAAAGAACTGACAGGTGTCTATAATTAATTCCAAAGTTTTTGTACAAGCTAGAATTGAATTTTAGATCTCTTCCTTGGAAGAGTCAACCACATCATGACATCTATCAATAATTCATCCTTTCTAAAAGTTCTTACAGTATGTCTGAGAGCACCAGCTTGGAAGTGAAGAAATATGGATCCCAGATCCAGCATTTTCTTACTGCGGCATTTCAGTTTTCTGTGCAACACTTTATTCTTTGTAAACTTTTTTTCTTTATCTTTGAGAAGTCCTTAGATGTATACAATGAAATATGCTTGTATCTACCTCCCGTTTCCCCCTCCAATTTCCTGAATGTCCCCTTCACGTCTCGTTTTTCTTGTTGCTGTTGTTTTAATTGTAAACCCGCTAAGCCAGTTACTGCTGCCCATACATGCATTGGTTTGGGGCAATCCACTGGAGCAAAGGCAAGTGACCAGTGGCCACATCCTAAAAGTGGAGCTATTCTTTCATCCCCAGCAACTGTTCGCTGCCAATAGCTCCCCAGTAAGGGACACCAGCTTCTTGGTTGTTAATAAAGAGTTGTTTATTTATTCATTTATTTTCATGAGCTTAATGCTTCTACTCTGAGTTAAAGGGAAAACTAGAATAGGAAGATTAAATACAGAGGAGAATTGGAGGACAGGGTAAAAAGGGGAGAAAAATAATAAAGGCCTTTTGAAAAGCCATATGGGACTCTACTGTCCCCAAATCTTCTTAAAATGTATAAAAGAAATTTAAATGAAGTTACCATATACTGGAAGAGACAATAACCCAATTAGGTATTTTATGCTACCTAGAAAGACCCTCCATACCAGGAACAGGTTACATTTTGTTGCGTCATTAGCCAAAAGGGTCCCATATACACACACAAACCCAACATTACAGGCTAGTACCAATGTTATTGATTACCCTCCACAACATGACAGTAAGGCTCTATTACTGAAGACGTTACTTACCTATGTCATCAAACATTGAGAAATAGAACTGGTACCCAATTAGAAGCTTCACCCCTACTTGACTAGCATTTATAGTGCTGGAAGGCACTATATACCTCTACAGAAGGAGAGAAGTAATAATATCACCCAGCTACAAATTCTGTGACCTCTAATAGTGACCTGCCTGCAATAGTAGGACAAATTTTATGCAATTAATCAACCACCTTTTTATTTGGTTTAAGGCCTATGCCATGAGATTTAAACCACATCTGAATTGTTAATGAGGCCAAGAACCTGAGACTACATAGGTCCTGGGCTCTAGGGGGAAACCTACTTTTCTTATGCTGATAAAAACATGGCAATAAAATGACTTCTGAAGGCATATTGCTATACCACATAGGTAAGTGCATCACTCAACCCTCACCAGAAAATATTTTTGCAGTATGTGGTAATTAACACAGAGATTCAAAACCAAATTATGTGCAGACAATGAAAGATCTTGGAGCACCCAACCCTAAATGATATATCTTTATCAAATTTCTGCCCTGAAGGCTAAGTGATCTATGGGGAAGAGGTGGTAAAGAGAGTATAAAGGTTAGAGATAATGGATGACTCCAAGGAAACAGAGTCTTCCAGACACTACAGGACTGATACACATACCAACACACATACACGACAGCATGTACAAGACCTGCACAGGTTCAAGGAAAATAAAATTCCAGCACAGAAAAGGGTACAAAGTCCCAACCCTAATCAATAAGCTTTTTAAAACTGATACCTGCTGGTAGAGAGAAAAATCAGTTTTTATTAGTGGAGTAACAATGAATGAATCAACCACACTTTAGGGCAAGGCACTCCGGTGTTCAAGAGTAGTTGAATGACACAAAATGGACTCCATCTTTTTGTGTGTGTATTTGTTGTTGTTGTTATGGTTTTGTGATTTTTGCCTTTTTCACTTGTTTGTTTTATTGGTTTCTGGAGATTTTTTTGTTTGCTCATTTGTTTTTTCGAGAGAGTGAGAAAAAACATAGAGTTGGAAGGGTAGGCAGGTAGATAGAATCTGTCAGGGGGAACTAATATGACCAAAATATATTGTATGAAAAAATTTAAGTAGCAATATATGTAATTTTAAAAACTCAAGGATTGCATTTCCTCTCAGATGAAAGTGTTGGTGAAACCCTATGTTCTCCAAATCCTCTAAATGTTTGGCTCTCAATGATACTAAATTAATCAATCGGCTTCATTGCAATTAAATAGTCTTTACTGAAAGCTTGATTTAAAAAATCAAGTAGATTGTGGGTTCGCATCAGTTTCCAAAAGTAATTGTTTAATTGTAGTACAGCTTTAATTATTGATAAACTCACTGAGACTGAAATGAGCAGAGAGCTCTTTCGGTGGAAAGTGACACATGAGCTGACTACCATACTGTGAACATTATCTCATTGTTTTTCACCTGAACCATTATGATACGTGTCAATTAGTAGCAAAGGTAAAAACCCAGCTATGGAATGATCATAACCGTTATCCTCTCGACTGTGTGGCTTGTTTTCTGACAGTTAGACTTGAAGCCAGCTGTATCAAGCAAAATGTAAACAATAATGAGAGCAGACGTGAAATGGCATTCATCTCTATGCTAATTTATCTAATTCAAATGAGAAAACCCCAAAAAGCTAATTGCCTAGTCCTGAGGGGATTGCCACGCATGATCTTGAAGGTGGGTGGTTGCTGGATTGCTCCCAAGAGGGAGGTAGCACTTCACAGCTTCTAAAAATAGATAACAGGAATCCGAAGCACAAATCTGAGCATCTGTAAAGGACAAAGCAGTGGGAAGCTTATTGATACTTTTCTCTTTATTTTCTTCACACTTTAAGCTTCACAGACAGTTTTCCTGAGAATTGATTGCTTAGACAAAAGATGAATCACATTTAGCTTCTAGGGGCTAAGGGAAAAAAAGTAGTAAAATAGGAAATGTTATACTTCTGTGTAGATATTTAATGAAGCCCAGAGCAGTGAGTTTCAATCCGATTATGAAATTATGCATGTTGATTTATGCCTGCATTAGTGATTCATTTATTTAGATTGCTATTTCAAAGTTTGAATTTGACCTTGGGAGGGGTGACCTTTCCAACTAGTACCCAAAGGATAAAAGTGATACGAGTGATTGCCCAGGGTTGCCTGAAATGGCAGAATTGACCTGCTCATTAGATACTCAGATCTCATTCTGTTATCCATGCCATGTTCTCCATGGTGTTTTAAAAAGGCACAAACCCCCCTATTGTTTTCCTTTATGTCTGTTTATATCTTCAGTCTGGTTGATGGGGGGCCAGCGGTGAATATACGGTCTAACAAACATGCTAACTAACTTGAACATTATGAGATGTCAAAAAGAAACCGGAGTAGGCTTTTGTACCACAAGGCAGATTTTCCCTGTTTCATTTAGCCTCTTCCTTGGCTTTCCTCCAATGTGTCCAAGTTGTAGAGCTAATCTTCTCTCATCTTTTCCATAGTCTCTCCTTGGTATGCAAAACTTGCTTTGACCGCTATCCTGATGAGGGAGTGTGTCGCTCTGACTGAAGTCCATAGCTTGAGTGTTAGCATGGTCGCGAATAGTTGCGCGAAACATGAAATGAGTCTGCTAAATATCCTGTGCTCCTCCATGTCTTCACTGGCAACATGATCTTCATGAGCATATGGCTCTTATGGTTTGAATGTGAAATATTTCCACAGGCTCCTGTGTTTGTACAGAATGTATGAGTCTAGGGCCTAGTCAATAGCCATGGGTTTCTAGGGCAGGCCTGGAAGGAGATATTTGCTTCCCTCTCTCTAGTAGGTCACAGTGTGAACAAACTTCAAGTCCCCACAACCCTAGAAAAGCCCCACCATTATATACTGATACCCTCTGAACCATAACCCACAATAAATACCCTCTCCCTCAAGTTATTTCTGCCAGAATGTTGGTTGTGGTTATAAGAAAAGTAACAAAAATTGTGACTTTTTTTAAAGTTCATAATTTCTGAGGCTAGAGAGACCAATCAATCATTAAGAACAAAACTGCTCTTATAGAAAACCCAATTTAGTTTCCAGTATTCAAACTGCACATCACAACCACCTGAAAGTCCAGTTCCTGAGCCTTCGATGCCCTCTTCTGGCTCCTGCATGCATACAAGCACGTTAAGTTCTGACTGTAGTTTTCACAGTGCCCATCTCCAGCCCTTCCTCAGCCATGCCACACTCTGTCTGAACAAAGCTCCAGCAAAGATCCCCAAACTGAGTCATTCAGGAGAATGTTCTCACAAAGTCTGCCTCACAATTCCTGAACAGCTCGCCTGGAAACACCCACACACACTTCCCCACAGGGTCTTCTCTGATTCCCGTCATGATAGGATTGTTTTCTCACTACTTATACCGACATCTTTGCAAAGTAGTTTTCAAATTATTTAATATTTCAAAGAAATAGGAAGTCGGGATAAAAAGTTACATACATATTGTATTTGTGGTCCTGAACTTTGAATATAAAGTTTTAAATTAATATGATATTAGGTAGTATTAACTGACTATAATTTTGACTTATATGTTTAATCAAAATTGGTTATTGATTTTTGAATGAATATTATTTTAAGTTAAGAGTTTTGCTTTGGTTCCTTGGAAAACCTTATGAGGAAAAATTGAGTCAATGCTAATAGGCCTATGATTATAGTATACACCTTAATTAAGTTGCACCTTAATTAAATATGTTTCCTCTGATAATTTGATAGAATCTAAAAGGGAATTATAGCCATTCTGTCATTCCTTGGGGCATAAATCAATAGGTCATCTCTTTTCTCTCTACTCACTGCCACACTTTAGGTTACTCCAAACACTTTGACTATTTCCATTGTTATACGCCAAGTTACATACTTCAAGATCCTGCATCAGTCTTGGTTTTAAGACTGTTATGAACCAAACTATGGAGACATGATCCAAGTTTCCATGCTAGCACCCCTGCTTATATGAACACACACACACACACACACACACACACACACACACACACAGAGAAAATACAGGGAGTGTCAAACAAGTTGGTAAAGCAAAATAAGCTTAACAAAATGGAAGCAAAGAACTAAAAGAAATAAGAAAGAAAATGATGTGAGAGGCAGCAAGAGGTCCAGCCCACCCATAAATGCTCCCTGAATAAACATTACCCATGAACCCTACTGCAACAAGAAATGCAGCCTCCTTTGTAGTGCTCAGGATACTTAAAAAAAAAGTGACCAGAGATTGCTTAAATATTGATAAATTCCAGAACCTAAGGATAGAATCGGGAACACCTTCTGTTTACACTGCAATAAAATCAGAAAAATAACATTGACATGGGTACATCTTTCCCATGGCTGTAGGTTAAAAATATTGAAACCAAAAATAAAGATGCCATGAAAGTTTTTAAATGAAAATGAGGGTTACCTAAAAGTAGAGATACCAATGCAGAAGAAAAATGTGGCAATGTGTTACAAACATGATAACGAAATATTATGGACTGGAGGGATGACCCACCAGGTTACTCTTATAAAGGACCCAGGTTTACTTCCCAACACCCCCATGGCAGCTCCCATCCCAAATGGCTGTAACTCCAGTTCCAGGGGATCCAGTGTCCTTTTCTGGCTTCAATGTGCACCAAACATACATGTGGTACACAGACATGTATGTGGGCAAAACACCTATTACATAAAAATAACAAGTAAAAATTTAAAAATAGTGACGTTATATGTACTATAAATATTATATGCATTTAAAGGCAAATGATGAAAGTGAATTTACCCTACCAAGTCACAGATTCAGAAAAAGAATAAATGCAATGAAGAGAGGAAATACATGTCAAATATTAAAGCCAAATATATTATATATAAAAACACAAAACTGTTTCTCTGGAGGAAAATGTAAAAACCAGAGCAACAACAACAAAGTAGCTTAGTGAATCAACTATCCAATGTGGGAAGAGGAATGAAAAAATATGATGTCCAAAGATGATCACTAAATGGCAAGAGAAACAATAAAAGATGCTAAGAACAACCTACAGATAGTAGACTATGTGAAACTGTCTGAGAAGGGATAGTAGGAATATAGGAGGAATTGACAAATTCAATGCAAAGCTCACAAAATTTTCAAACAAACAAAAAAATGGCCAAATGAACTGGAGAAGCATTTCTCAAATGAGAATGCATAAATGATCAGCAAATAGATGGGAAATGTTCAATATGTGTTAAGTTTCTGAGACATACTTTGCCACAAGGGCATATTAAGAGGGATGGCTACCACTAAGAAGAAAAAAAATTAAATGAAGGATGCAGGGGAGGGGAGGGGAGAAAGATGAACCCTGCTTTACCATCAATAGAGATGTAAATTAGCACAGCCATATGTAGAACATGGGGTGGGAGGTCCTTAGAACCTGGAAATAGAGCCACCATGTGACTCAATAAAGGGGGGAATATCCTAAGGAAAGGAGTGTGGGGGAGGCCTTTGCCCCCATGGCACCATTCATAGTATCCAAGACATAGAAGGAAGGTAGTTGTCAATCAACCGATGAGTAGATAGGAAAGTCTAGTACATAGACAGTGGGAGTTAGCCATTAAAAATGAACAAAACCCTGTCATTTACAATAACATAGATTAGCCTGGAGGGAGACAACATTAAGTGAAATGTCATAACACAGAGGCAAGTGTGACATAAATGGAAGCTGAAATAGTTTATTTTGTTTAAGTGCCAAATAGAACAGTGCTTACAGCAGACAGACGGGGGATATAAGCTGTTGACAGAGAGAATAGTTAATGTGTACCAGGGTATATGTTTATGCAAAGAGCAACTTCTAATGTTGTATAAGCAAAATAAGGTAACAATTAACTGTATATGTCAAAATAGCATCTAGAATAGGTTTTGAGTGTTTCATCCACAAAGAAATGTAACATTAGCTGTGACAAACATGTCATTTTAGCCCAGTCTACTGACTACACATTGTAGAAATGCGCTAGAATATACTATACCTCATAAACATGAATTACTGCTACATACCAATTAAACTAAATCATTTTTTATTTTTTTTTTATTTTTTATTTTTTATTTTTTTGGTTTTTCAAGACAGGGTTTCTCTGTGTAGCTTTGTGCCTTTCCTGGCACTCACTTGGTAGCCCAGGTTGGCCTCGAACTCACAGAGATCCGCCTGCCTCAACCTCCTGAGTGCTGGGATTAAAGGCGTGCACCACCACCACCTGGCCATAAACCATTTTTTAAAAAATAACCAATGAGGAAAAGAAATTCAAACATCATGAGAAAGTTCTTGTGTCAGATCCATTGAAACAGAGTAGGTAAGTCTGAATGCAGTTAATAATCCAATAAAAGACAATTTACTGTAACTAATTATATAAGATTTACAAAATTTACAGACAAAATTTCCTAAAAGAAAAACTGAGTGCTACATAGTCCTGTGACTCATTCCTCAAAGACACCAAAATTTATCTTCACTGACATTGTAAAGAACAGATAAAGCTTGTGTAGACAAAAAAAAGAGAGAGAGTAGAGGGAAGTAAGGAGGTAGGGAGGTGGAGGAAGGGATAAAAAATTCACACTAGTAATGAATAATGACATAAAAATCCCAATATATATTTATATATGTATATATATATATATATTTCAAAATGAAATCTATCAACTCAGCAAAAATAAATTGTATCCACAAGAAGCTTATTGTATAACATATAAGGTATTTTAATAATACATATATATTAATAGAATTCTTCATATTATTGACTCTAGAGAGAAAAAAACACACAAATAGCTATAGGAAGGGAGGAAACTTTAAAGCAGAGGACCTGGCTTACATGGTGGAGGCCAATACTTTACCAACCCACAAAACCAAGGTGTCTGTAGTGGTTCCCACAGCAGCCGTAGCTGTGGCAGTGACAGAAGAGTCTCATTATTGCCAGGAAGCAAAGCTCAGTGGAAAGGGAGCCACTGAAGACCACGGAAGCCACAGGCCACAGGTGGCAGCAGACCCAACTCTGCCAAGCACAGTGGTGGCAGGGCCAAGCTGCTACAAAGAAGACATGATTTAGTCAATATGTGTGTGCGTGTGTGTGTGCGCGTGTACGAGAGAGAGAGAGAGAGAGAGAGAGAGAGAGAGAGAGAGAGAGAGGGAGAGGGAGAGGGAGAGGGAGGGAGGGAGAGGGAGAGGGAGAGGGAGAGGGAGGGAGGGGGAGGGAGAGGGGGAGAGAGAGAGAGAGAGAGAGAGAGAGAGAGAGAGAGAGAGAGAAGGTTATCTTTTAGAGGAAAAAAGTTTTTTTAAAACAAAATTTTATATGCATTCTTTGTCATTTGATTTTTATTTGTGCGTGTGTGTGTGTGTGTGTATGTGCACATGTGTGTATGTGTGTGTGTACGTGTGTGTATGTGTGTATGTGTGTGTGTATGTGTGTATGTGAGTGTGTGTATGTGTGTGTATATGTGTGTATATGTGTGTGTGTGTGTGTTGTGTGTGTGTGTGTGTGGTGTGTGTGCCCTCTTGTCTGTTTCTGCACCACATGCATGCAGGTGCCTCTGGAGGACAGAACAGCTGACTGGATCCCCTAGAACTGGAGGAATAGGTTGCTGAGCCACCCGATGTGGGTACTGGGAACCAAATCCTCAACCCTCTGCAAGAGGAGCAAGTGATCTCAACTGCTGAGTCATCTCTCCAGCTCCCTTGAGTACATTCCTCATGGAACCAGATAATGGAATATAAACGGTATAACATGAATATTTGTAAATAAATACAAACAAATAAAATGACCTTGTCTTCATTGAAAGATTACTTCCATTTTTAAAAGGAAATCATTCCAACCATATCCACTCCAATTAGATGTTTCTCACTCATCACTATCACTTAACAGTCTTTACTATTTGCTAGAAGTACCACCCAATGCAGTTAGGCAAAAGGAAGTTAGCGATATAAACATGGAAGAGGGTAGGAATTGAGCCCAGTAAACTATGTTGTGACTGAATTCTTAGCAAGACCCACGAACAATGAGAATTTAACAGAAAAGTTGAGTGTGTAAATCAAATATGAAAATCAGGACCTCGTTATACATAAAGGCAGTCATCACTGTAGCAATAATCAGTAGTGATTGTGCTTATAGGTATGAGCAACTACAGCTTCAGTGGGAGGAATGGGCCCAGACAGCTACATAAATAATAAAATACTGAAGAATAAACTTGATAAGAAATGCACAGCCTTCCTAAAGAGACACTTTTGAAAACATGCACAATAATGAATGATACAAATGGGAAGGGTTGCTCAATGACATTGAGCAAAATTAAATTAACATCTTTTAATACATCATATCTTTTAATACATCATAAGTTAATTAATACATGGATCTGATTAAAATAGCCTTCGCATCTCAAGGTGAATCTGAAAATTGACTTTTTTAAATTTTTCTGACACTAATGCTTTAGAAATAAAAATACCCATAAAATCACACATGTGCATACATTTGTCAGTAAGGAATTGGTTGAATAAATAAATTTGCCCAGTGAAAATTTTGGCAGCTAAAAGGAAATGAGCATGAAAAAGTTTTATTGAGTGAAAAGCATCTTTATCATACATTAAAGTATGTTACATTACCTTAAAGATGAGATGGCGTGGAAGTCATTCTGGAAAGGAAAAAAAAAGACAAATCAAAAAAAATGGAATGACTAAATTTAGAGAATGAACCTAAATAAAGAAAAATTGGTTTCTCAAATGACTTGGAAATAAGAAAACTTTAGTAAATAATGTTAAAACAAATGAATAACATACACAAGGAAAGAAGTAAGATTGCCTCACTACTTATTTATAAATCAGAATTTAACATAAAAATTCAAAAACATAAGTAATAGCAAGAACATTGTGTTTCTCTTGTAACTTCAAGTTGACAGAACCTTTTTAAATATTACTCAAATATTCAGAATCCCTAAAAAGATGTTTGATATATTGAATCTCATTAAAGACTTCTATAACACTGATGAATATCAAAATCAAAATAAAATTAAATGTGAAATGTAAAGACAAAAAATTTACTACTCATATCGTTTTCAAAGTTAATTTCTGTCATATGTAATGTTGTTCTGCACAGATAGACATCTCATTGGTAAAATAAATGGATCAAAGATGTAAACAGGTAGCTCCTGGGGAAGAAAATGTGTCTGGACCTTATGGTCAGGAGGATTAAACTACATGTAAGTTCAACTCACTGAGATTCTGTTTCACCTCATGGTTGGCAGAGGTTTGGTATGGTTCTGAGTCAGCAGAGATGTGGCCCATTCAGATATCAGTGGTGGGATTATAAACTAAGGAAGTTTATTTGACCTTAATTTTGTTTTGTTTTGTTTTCCGAGACAGGGTTTCTCTCTGTAGCTTTGCGCCTTTCCTGGAACTTGCTTTGGAGACCAGGCTGGCCTCGAACTCACAGAGATCTGCCTGGCTCTGCCTCCCGAGTGCTGGGATTAAAGGCGTGCGCCACCACCGCCTGGCTTTGACCTTAATTTTTTAATCAAACAAATCACTTCTGGGAAGCTGTACTTCTGTGCTACCGTAGGAAGGAGATTCAGTGTGTTGTATTTACATATACAACAGAATTCTAGGCAGAAGAAGGGGATCCCCAGGATATATCCCCACAACAGTGAACAGACCAACTAGACCTGCAAGTATATTTCCAGGTAAGGAGTGTTATATGTGTGTAAACATGGAAATAAACTGGTGTTTATTTTTATATGCCTCAGAAAACTCTCTAGAGTACCTAAAAATAATTGGGAGGAATAAAAGAAAGGAAGGAGATTTCTTTTGTATATATTATAATTCTTCTTGTTATAAATGAGAAAACAAAATCTATTCAAAATTCAGTGCAGTAATATTTTATATAACATATTTTCTTTAACAATCTTTTTTTACTTTTCATCAGTCTCTTTATTTTCTCTTTATTTTCTTTTATATATAAATACAATTTTTATTCAAAAAAAGATTTTATTCCCTTTTACATACCAACACTTTCCTCCTCCCTCCTCTTCTCCTGCTCCCCCCACCTACACCCATCCCACCCCATCCCCTCCTCATAGAGAGTAAAGCCTTCCTTGGGTAGTCAACACAGGCCGTTATACCACATTAGGGCCAGACCTAGCCCCTCCCTCCTGCATCAAGGCTGAGTAAGACATTGCACCATAGGGAATGGGGTCTAAAAAGCCAGTTTGTGTACCCAGGGTAAGTCCTGGTCCCATTGCCAGGGGACCCATATGAAAGACCCTAACCCTTCAGGCTTACACCCCCCAAGCCCCAGGAGAATGAGGAACTAAAAAAGAAAAGTAGTTCCAAGGGCAACCTGACTCAGCCATTATTCAACCACCCCTGCAACAATGTAACAATGTAAAGAGATTTCTGTTAAGAGATGTGCTCAACTGTGACTGGGATAATGTCAAGTGTTCCAGGAAGGACCACTGTGACCTTTGTGTAAACTCCACTCCCACCCTGATACCCCCCTTGAGGTTTCGGGGAAAAATGTGCATGTGGACATGACTGTACCCACCCTGTGATCAGGCCATGATCTTATGAAATTAGTCTCTAGACATAAATCAATCGAAATGAAATTGTATGGGAATTGTAATCTTATGGCTTTTGTGGGCTTTTCCTTTAAAAATAACCATGTGATTGCAGTAGGCACGACTCTTGCTCTTTGGAGCAGAGGAGCCCGACTGTACAGCCGCTTCAATAAACCTCTTGCTGTTGCATCAACTGGACTGGAGTCTGGGTTCTTGGGGCGCCCACACGAGAAGGTAGTACCCTGGGTCTGGGGTCTATCATATAAACACATCAAGCCACTCAACTTTCACCCACATTCAGAGAGCCTAGTTAGGTCCCTTGTACACTGCACAGCTGTCAGTCCAGAGTCCATGAGCTCCTATTAGCTTGGGTCAGCTATTTGTGTGGTTTGTTCCCATCATGATTCTGACCCACCTTGCTCTCGTAATCCTTCCTCCCTCTCTTCTACTGAACTCCAGGATCTTGGCCAAGTGCTTGACTGTGGGTCTCTGCATCTGCTTCCATCAGTCACTGGATGTAGGTTCTGTGATAACAGATGACAGCTTATGTTGGAGAAGATGTAGTGAAAGGGGAACCCTCCACTGCTGGTGGGAATGCAATCTTGTACAGTGACTCTGGAAATCAATATGATGGCATCTCAGAAAATTAGGAAACCACCTACCTCAAGACCCAGCAGTACCACTCCTGGGTATATACCCAAGAGTTGCTCAACCACACCACAAGGACATCTGCTCAACCATGTTCACAGCAGCATTGTTTGTAATAGTGAGAACCTGGAAACAACCTAGATGCCCCTCAACCAAAGAATGGGTAAAGAAAATGTGGCATATTCACACAATGGAGTGGTTTAAAAAAATGTTATCATGAAATTTGTAGACAAAAGGATGGAACTAGAAAAAAATCATCCTGAGTGAGGTAACCCAGACCTAGAAAGACAAACATGGTATGTACTCACTCATAAGTGAATGTTAGAAGCAAAAGATAACAGGGCTACAATCCACAACCCCAGAGAAGCTAGTTAAAGAGGAGGACACTAAGAGGGACACACATGGATTGCCCCAGGAAGGGGAAAGGGTTAAGATCCCCTGAGAGGGTGGAATAGTGGGAGGGGGATGGGAAGGGATGAGGGAGAGACTGGGAGGGGAAGCAACGAAAGAGATATCTTGACAGAGTGAACCATTAAGGGAGTGGAGAGAAATCTGCAGCTAGGGAAAACCCCAGGAACTCACAAGATTGTCCCCAGCTAAGACTCATAGCAATGGTGGAGAAGGTGCTTGAACTAGCCTTCCCCTGCACTCAGATTGGTTTCTTTAACAATCTTATACGTGTAAACAACGCATTCTTTACTTCATTCTTACCTTTAGTCGTCCCCTTCCACCTCTGTCAACTCCTCTTCTCCTTCCAAGTCCTTTTCTCACAGTCATATAATATATATATATCTGGACAAGTTCATTGAAATGATGAACTCAGTGATTCAGCCTTATTTAGATTTGCTTTGGCTGGGATATGCCACCTCTACTTTACTCACACAGTTTCCAAAGTTATTAGCAATCCCAGTGAAACATAACTTTTTGGTGTCAGAATAACCTTATTAAAATGGAATGTATGTGGATTCAATGGAGAGATTTACAGTGAAACAAAATTAAGGTTTAAATTCTATTTGGATATTGATTTTTATTACTTTAATTACATCAATATTTTTACCAAACACATCTACTTAAATTATCACTCAAACATAAAGGCCCCTTTCAGATTGATAGTCACTGTCCAATGTTAGGGGCTGTTCTTCAAATCAGTGACTTGTAGACTATGCAAAACTATCTCCATTTGTTAATATTTCATGCTTTTGATAAGTGGTACTAAATATTGTTCATATTGAGTCTGGACTTAAAGAGGTTATTTTTCTATTACCTCATACAGTGCTAAAAATATTTAAATTGGTTCCAACTTTATAATAGAATCATAGAAACACATGTAAAATATGAAATGTTTCCATGGCTATGTGCTTCATTCATTTTGCAAACATTCAGTGACCAATCACTCACCTTCCTCTGTGCTGTGAGTACTTTGTAATGAGATAGATGCTCAGGTTCAGTGGGTGACACTGCAGACCTGACTCCCATACAGCTTAAAGCCGTAAGCTTGGAGGCATTCATTACGGTTTATGCACCCTTTTTTCCTAAAATGTGTATACAATCATGTGATATTTTATTGTCTCTCAAGTAAATAAGATGATCAATAAAGTTAATGAGATTGTATAGTTTAAAATGTTTGGTAATATCAAAGAAGTGCAGCACTAGCTTTGATCCGAACCCCACAAGCCCTCTGTACAAAGAGAACTATGGAAATACAGCTCCTAGTTCATAAGACTTTCCTAAACGTCATCACTTCTCTTTTTGGGAGCTAACAACTCAGATTGTATTCTCTCGAAGTCCTCATCCCTCAAAGAAAATGTAAGCAGTGGAAATGTGGCAGTTTGGCTTGCAAAGGACTGAGAGTCACAGGATGTGGAGAACAGAATCAGAGTCTCAGTGAGCAGAGAAGATGTAGAAAGAATGAAGTGAAAGAAATGGGGAATTAGTACTGTAAATATTCCAAGGAAATGACTGAAACTTTTTCAATATTTTCTATATTGTGTTTCACAGCAGAGCTATCCAGAATGAATCCCCACTCTCTGTCTACATTATTGGAAAAATAAATTTTTGTAGTCATGGTATCTTGCATTTCAAAGAGAGCACTTCCAAATGAGATGGCATAAATTCCCACATATCATTGTGGTAAGGAAAGCTGCTGAGGCCAGGCATGTGTCAGGGGTGTCCCTGAATGGGGGCCCAGAGAGGCCATTGTGTGAAGCTGTGAAGGAGAAGCCTGGATTGCCTTGGAGACCCCCAATGTTAGAGATGCCAGAGTCGTGGGATACCTGCTGAGGAAAACTGCTAACAGAGAGTGGAACCAGCCCAAGAGGAAGAAATGTATTGCAGTCAACAAAGCTGAATGAAATTGGAGATCTGAAGAGTGTTTTGATATCAGACATGGTGATGCAGAGTTTGGAGTTTGCCCAGCTGGTTTTCAGTCTTGCTTTGGTTCAGTATTTCCTCACTATGCTCCCTTCCCTGTGTTTTGGAATAGTAATGTATATCTTGTACCATTATGTGTTGGAAATGTGATCTGTTACTTTTTATTTTGATTTTATTGTGGAATACAGTTAAGAGATTGCATGAATCTCAGAAGAGACTTTGAACTTTAAAACATTGTTGAGACTGTGATAGACTATGGGGACTTTTGTAGTTGAGTTAAATACATTTTTAATTATAATATTGCAACACGCTTACGGGGACCAGGGAGCAGAATGTTGTGGTTTGAATGTAATTGGCTCCCATGAGCCCATAGGGAGTGACACTACTAGAAATGGGGGCTTTGTTGGAGTGGGTGTGGCCTTGTTGGAGGAAGTGTGTCACTGTGGGGGTGGGCTTTGAGGTCTCATCTATGCTCAGACCACACCCAGTGTCTCAGACCACTTCCGGCTGCCTGCAGGACAAGATGTGGGACTCTCGTCTCCTCTAGCACTATGTCTGTCTGCACACCATCATGTCACACCATGATGATAATGGACTAAACCTTGAAAATGTAAGCCACCCCAATTAAACATTTTTCCTTTATAAGAGTTGCTGTGGCCGGGCGGTGGTGGCGCACGCCTTTAATCCCAGCACTCGGGAGGCAGAGGCAGGCGGATCTCTGTGAGTTCGAGGCCAGCCTGGGCTACCAAGTGAGCTCCAGGAAAGGCGCAAAGCTACACTGAGAAACCCTGTCTTGAAAAACCAAAAAAAAAAAAAAAAAAAGAGTTGCTGTGGTCATGGTGTCTCTTTGCAGCAATAGAAACCTTAACAAAGATATCTAATTGACGTTTAAAAATAATTTAAGTGACATTTGTTTCTTATCTCACATACTAGACTGAAAGTGGATTATAAACTTGGAGAGAGTAAGGATTCCACCTTAAAGGAGTTCATGGTCTGCAAGATGAGTGGTATGCCTGCATCCAGGTGACAGAAGCAATCCAGCCTCATACTATAGCTCTTTAAAAACACTACAGACCTCAGGCATGGAGAGGGGCATACTGGGTGAGAAACCAGGGAAAGGTTGGATTTAAGGGACTCTTAAAAGATGATGAAAACAGCCTATGTGACAATACTAAATGTAAAGACTTCCATACAAGGAGCAAACTGTAAGTACATTGAATGGTAGCCTGGTTGGTGAGGCCAAGAAGATGGGTTTGGGAAATTTTCTTTGGATGATCTGTTTGAATCAGAAGTGAAAGGCCTTGTGAACTGGCAGTCTCGTCTCTGGGTTGGTAGGCTACCTGGTCATTGTGTTTTAATGGTTTTGACTCTCATAATTATGATTCTCAGAGATGAATGGCCCAGTTGCATGGATAGAAGTAGGTTAGTGGTTAGATAAATGCCAGACTGTATGACCCAGGCAGAAGAAAGAGTTCCTCATAATGTGTGCCTTAGCCTCTATTATACACAGAAACTACCTCCACCCTCACTCACCATCTTTCTCCAAGACTTTTCACCCTTACAGAAAGCAACTTACCCTCACTGCTTTGTCAAAATAAAATAAAATACCTATTTTCTTTTCTAAATACTAATAAATTGTATTTGAAGCAATGTAGTTTGAAGCTTACTCTTAATCAACAAAAGCCTCCTTAATCTTTGGTTTGTTTGTTTATATAGTAATTTAGCCAATGTTTTTAAAAGTGCATTCATGAGTCCCAAGGATTAATTCCCACTGTCATAGACCTCTGTTACTGCTTCTATAGACAGAATCAGTCACAGCTTCTCTCAGTTCCTAGCATTTAATTTGTGTGGGTGAGAAGACATAGACTCATGGAAGTAGCTGGGTGTTCACCTATTACATCTTTATGAAACTTCAACATGCATTCCTTACTGCCAGGTTTTGAAACACTCTCTCAGGCCAAAAGTTACTCTCCTGGACAGAACAGATGAAAAATGATGTAGAAATAAGAGCTCTACTGTCTGCTTCCCACCTCACAGCACTGAATCTGAATCATCAGTCCCAAGATGTAGGCAATAACTTTCTTAGTCTCTTGACACATTGAATAAACCTCAGTTTTTTGGGGTGGTGGCAGTTAGGACAGTCTGATCCTTAAGACTGTAGATCTATAAGAAATAGAGAGCACTCAGCACTCTTGTAGAGGGCTTGAGTTCACTTCCCAGTACCTGGCTCACAGTAGCTCCAGCTCTAGAAGATCTAATGTCCTATTTGAACATACAGCACTCTCTCTCTCTCTCTCCTCTCTCTCTCTCTCTCACACACACACACACACACACACATACCAATAAAATAAATCTTTTTTAATACTGAAAGTTTTAAAAGGAAGTAACATCAGCTGTAATCCTGAGGACATCAACTTACTAATTGTGTGACCTATATGACCTTGAGAAGATAGTTAATGTAGGATTTTTGTGAAATTCTAGGGTGTAGATATAGAAAGCACTTGGTTTGGGTCCCAAATATTCCATAATCAAATGGTTAGGCAGGTGTCCAGTGAGAGTCATTAAGGAGTCAGCTATTCCTATCTTGGTACAGAGAATGTGGGGATATCTAAGATGCATTGTTCACAAAAAGTTGGTGAGTAATCTTTTATAGGATTTCTGAAATATTATTACTCCTTTTTTTGGTTTTTTGAGACAGGGTTTCTCCATGCAGTTTTGGTTCCTGTTCTGGATCTCATTCAGTAGACCAGGCTGGCCTCAAACTCACAGAGATCTGCCTAGCTCTGCCTCCCGAGTGCTGGGATGAAAGGCTTGTACCACTGCCGCCCGGCTTAAATATCATTATTTCTTATTAGTGTAATAATTGTAGGGTGTTTGGATGAATCTATGCCCTTCTTACTCCTAGTCAAAATCCATTCTTCAATATATCCTTTGTGATTGGCCAAAGCTAATCTTGTCCCTACCTCCAGGAGTGAAAACTGGATCCTTTAAGCTCCTACCAACTAATAGGAGGCCATTATTTTTTAACTGATCTCCTGCTCTAGGTCCAACAAACTAAAGTAGGCCAACACTAATATACTCATTTGTGCTAAGAACTATATAATTAGAATAAGCAACAACAAAAAAATGCCAATTTTTCAAAATCAGATTCAGGGCCAATCAGAGTATGTCCAATTTAGCTGGGTAACCTTAAGACATGGTTTTAATTCTATAAGGAAAGTGTATTTGAAATGATTGTTTTTCATTCTGTTTCTTCTGTTCTTTTTTTACTTATAGACCCAATCTCCTTAGTTCAGTACACTGTGCAATCACTGTTGCCTGATCTCAGAATACCAAATAAAGACCAATTAGAAATTTTAACTTAATGTGTGGTTATTTTGGGTTTTTCAAAGCTAATGAAGTTATAAAACCTATTGCTCTAAACTGATTGTCTAGAGGTAAACATGGCATAGTAAGACATGAAATTATGTACCTTTAAGGAAATGATGTACTTCCTTTTATCAGAAGTCCACAGAGGAATTCTGTGTAGTTCTGGGTGTGAACATGGTTACTGAAAGTACTCAACAGCAATTTATAATGCCTTAGGATATAAAGGTCAGTAAGTCATTGGTTTGACTCAAATTACAGAAAAACTAATTCTTTGTCTAGTTAAATAGAAACCAATGAATCATTTTCAGTCCTTAACATGGTTTGAGCTAAGTTTTATATTACATGGTACCAAAAGCATCCTGACACATAGATGGATTGGTATTTATTCTGCAGAACACATAGTTCAGTTACCAAGAAGAATGCATCTCTATCGTAGAATTTATAGACCTGAGATGACCTGCAAGAAGAAGCCATGTTGGTAAAGGAGAAAGTAAAATTGGGTGGACAATGGTAAGTAAACAATAGGCTGCTTAGTTGGAGGAAGATAGCAGATGCTTCGCTTCTGAAACACATCACTATTTTCATTCACTCAACTAATGAATAGTCTATAGATGGAGAATACCAGCTGAGTTCAAAATGGCATCTGGACTGCCAGCCATGTGAGAGCAATGACTCCCTTCAGAAGATTGGCTGTTTTGGGTTCCATTTTAGAATCTCTTTTTAAGTTCTCTCAGGTTTCAGGTGGAAACTCCAGCCAACACGTTGGGCAGCCAAATGTAGTCAAAAGTTTTATTGAGTCCCGCCCAGCCCTGTGGTCCCGCAGCCACTTATAAAGTATTCACTCAGAGGCTTAATATTATTTACAAACTGTATGGCCTATACAGACTTCTTACTAGCTAACTCTTTCATCTTAAATTAACCATTTCTATTAATCTACATATTGCCACATGGCCATGGCATTACCAGTCTGCTGGCATGTTGCTCCCTGGGCAGCAGGCTGGCATCTCTCTTTCTCTTCCTTTCTTCTTCCTGTCTCTCTCTTGGATTTCCTGCCTGGCTATAACCTGACTCACCATAGGCCAGAGCGGTTTCTTTATTAACCAATCATAGCAGCACACATTCACAGCACACAGAAAGACCATCCCATAGCATGTGGGTCTTTCTCTAGTCTTGTGAGTAACAGGATTGAGGTTACTCATGAAAGAACTGAGAGCCAAGCCTGATGATGCAGGTAAGTAGGTTAAGCCTTAGCTACTAATATTTTTAGTGTAGTGCAGAGTTATGGGGTAAATGACTGAGGAAATAAAAACATCTATCTATAGACCCAACCAGCTTAACCTTGAATGCTACTAGGCTCAACCCTACTTGACCCCTCCGAATTCCTCTCCAAGACTGGCCACTCATGAGCACTACGCTATCTTCTCTAAATACATTAGTTCCACAGGATTAGATTAGAACATGGGCAGATGGAATAAATAGCATGCCAAGAAGAAGGAAAACAGCTTTCTGGGTCTGTGAAAGGTATCTAATCAGGTACTTTAACGAGGCCTGAACTCAGACCTTTTGCTTAATAGTAATAACACTCTTCAGGTGCCATGTGTGGTGCTGAATCAGCAGTTTCTGGAGGAGGTATGGTAGATATGATGTAGTTCAGATACCAAGTGACAAAATGGACAGGTGAGACTTGTTCAATCTCTGCTAAGTAGGTAACAGCTTTTATCTACCTCAAGCTCTCAGGATAAGTCCTTGGGGGGGAGGTGCGGCACCAAAAAAAAATCAATTAATTATTTAATTAATTTTAAAAGCCTAGATAAAAACAAGACTCTAATGAGTCACTCTGTGGAGGTTAAAAGGAAACACAGAAATAAATACACTGAGGTAGAAGGTGTTAGTTCTTCTTACTAAAAGAAGGAAGAAGGACTGACCAAAGCAAAAAAGCATGTAATGAAGTTTCAGATCGTTGACCTTTACAAGCACTTCAGAAGGATGACTCAGATAACTTAATTATTCAAAAGACCTTAAGATTCTTCTCCTCGTTGGCAAACTATTTATGTTTTACATAACATATCATGACAATGGGGAAATAAAGGATTTGTTATGTAAATTACACACCAAATATTAGCAACTTCGTTAGAGTCAGTATAGCTCAGACAGCTAGGGAGAAGCCAATAATCTCAGGGTCAGAGTTAAGTAGTGGAAGTTTCCAGAACTCTAGCCCTCTCTCTTTATACATCATTTACTTGTAGTTGGAGTGTCCAAGAGGAAACTTTCAGAAAGCATTGGCCAGCAGTTCATAGAAACCATCAAACCTTCAGGATCCTGCCCATGCTGATGGCTCCTGTTAGGTGCTGTTTCTCAGTCTGCACATGTGAACCAGAAAGTCCAGTGGCCCCAGCTCGAATCCATTTTGCTGAGTGGAGGAACACTGTGGCCTCATTTATCCAGCATTTGTTTTAGTAAGGAAATGGAAAGTCCAACCATTTCAAACATCCAAGATCCTACCAAAGAGAGTTAAGCCCCAGAGTTTGGTGGTAGGCTGATACCAATGTGTGGATACAAGGTGAGTGGGAGCCTAGATGTTTTGCTTGTGCAAGGAAACCTGAGACTCCAATGCACAAAAGCATTGAATACAAGTATGAACCCAGGCAGCTCCCTGGGGAGTCCTTTTCTGTCCAGCAGAATCTGCAGGTAAAGCTCTGGGTTTAGAGGAAAGTGGATAAACAGAGAGAGGCAAAGAGGAAGAACAAAACGAAAGGAGGAATAAAGACATCTCAAGAGAGAGGGTTCAAGAGAGATGCAAAGACAGACTAGTCCATGAGGGATGGGCCCAGAATGTAGAGCTAAAGCCTTATGCATGGGCAAGTTGGATACAGTAAAGCTATCACTCTGGAATTTTTCCCTCTGAAATCCCCCAATTACAAATCTCTTGATCATGAAGTGACAACCAGTAGAACATTCTCCAGGATTGTATGTATATATTGGACTTGAAATTAGTGCAAAAATTACACACAACCCAAATTCTGTCGACTCTTCTGAGTCTACAATGACTAAGGTACTGGGATAAGCCAAGTGAATGACAGAGATGATAAGGAATGCTGTAATGACAGTCTCAAGTCCATAGTACTTGATGATGTAATTACATAATACTAAATACATAACTCTACAATATTTAATCTCAATAAATCCCAGATTTAAAGATAGCTTATTTCTACAGAATTTCACCATTTCCAGACACAGGGCAGGAGGCAACAAAAGATATTATGATAAATACTCTAGGTTTGCAGCTATGGTGAGGCTTGGACTTTCTGCCTCACAGGGACAGAGCTTGAGGCAACATCTGAAGCAAGTCATCAGCCAGGGCAGGAGGCATCACTGGGTTGTCTTCTTCTATTCTGATTCTGAGGTTTACAGGTTTCAGTGAACCTCTAGAGGCTAACCGTTATTATAGGAAAGGTTCCAGGCCATCCAGCGTAGTTCTTGCATTTCAGAAGTGGTTAGTGTCTGCCAGATACTTTTATGACGTCATGACAAGAGTGTCAGTGTGTCAAAGCCCCACATCTTAGGTAGAGGTGTCTACTGCAGAGAGCTGCGTGGAGCCGCACCCTGAAATTGACACTGGCTTCCGCCCTCCGCCCTCCCGACAGCGAGTGCTCTCTGTGAAAACAACTCCTTATTTGGGCATGGCTGGAATGGTATGTGGCTTGTGCACGCCTGGACCAATGGACAGCGCCCACGTAGCTGTCTGGGATTGCTAGCCCAGGCCTATTTAAGGGCTGGGAGGGGCTTACCCGGGGAGAGACATCATTTGTAAAAGGTCCTGAATAAACCGCAGAAAGAAGAGCTCAGTGTTGCGTCTTCCTTGCTGGTCGAGGTGGGTGCGACAGTCTACCATAATGCAACAATGAAAAATAATTAAAGCTCATGCAGTCCTTCCTCAAAGCCATGCACTAGTTTAACCCTTTGCATTTTTCAGTGCTAACAGGGTTAATTCTCATTATGCTCTGAATGCATTACTATTATCTCCAGTTCATAGAAGAGGGCTGAGGTAACTATGACTAAGTTCACAAAATCTAGAACTAGAGTGTATGAGCTGTCTTGCTAGTTCACTAGGGTAACAGGAAAAGAAGCCCAGATGCAAACAGCTGCCACGTTCTTGTGATTACACTGGTTGTACAGTAATCAGTGAGGTGACTTATGGGAAGATTGCAATCACCTCAAATTATCAAGGACATGAAAGCACAATATGTCTGAGAAAGAGGAGGGCTTTGCTCCTGTTCACTGAGACAGTGGCATATTTGGTTACATTTTATCTCCTGTGTCTTCCATGAATTCCGTACCTGAGTGAATTCAACTCATTTCTGATGACATCATTTCCTTTCACTGTTTGAATATAAAAGAAACTCTATCATGTTGGGGGCTGGCTGCCAGCTGGTGATCTTTGGGGTTGATCTGGATTTGTCACCTAATAAATGCATTGATCTCTTGATGGATTTATAATATGGTGGACTCATGGGAAGATAGGGCCCAGTTGGAGAAAGTGGGTCACTAGGAGGATGGATGAATAAATGACATTTACATTATATAAAGGACAGTGTAGGCATTAGGACTAAACATTCCCAGTTTCAAATTGAAGCTTGTTTTTTTCTATCTAAGTTATTTTGGGCAGGTTATACAATCTTTGTGTATGTCTGCATTTATATAATGGTAAGCAGTAGTAGTTTTATGTCCCATGAATATTAAATGCATGATTAGATAGCAAACATGAACTATTTAACATAATGCTTGAAATAGAGTAGGTGTTTTTAAAAGAGCAATAATTACTAAAAGTCTAGATTTAGATTTTGCATTCAAGTCCAGATTCCACTAAATCCTACAGCTGAATGGCCTTGGGCTCGGTACTGAGTGAGACTATCCTGCTTTCCCCTGGAGTTGGCTCCCTCGCCACCCAGCGAGAGAGTGATACAAAACTCAGAATATCTTGGACACGAGGATACAGAATAAATCATCATTACTGTCATTTTTATTATACTTTATGTAACAGATACATTTTGGGTACTTCTGTGCATGAATAATTTGTTCATGCTTGTAAGTTAGCTGTCTGAAAGAAATAAGCTGGTTTCATAGTATAAAACGCTCTAAAATACAAGCCGAGACCGGGGTTTCAAAAACACAGCCAGTTACAAGTGACTGCCACAAGATGGCGCCAGACGATTTCTATTCTCTCCCCATTATTAAACAACTTCCCAGAAGGATGTAGTTCAGGCAACAGAATGAAAGCACCTGTGTTTTTGTTAAGCGATGTGGTGTGGGAAAACTAACGCATCCTCACCATATTGAATCACCGTCTCCACCCCTGTTAGGGGCAGGTGTAATTTTAATGTCGAGCACCCATAACACAGCACTAAAGAAAATCCCATATTAGCTGATAATCATTCAGTCCTTTATTTTGCTGTATTGAATATTCTATATGAAGCTGTAATTTTGGTCCTTCTTCATTTAAAATTATTTTTGGAACTATTTTACCAAGAATGCCAAAAATCTAATAATTAGGAAATAGAGTGGACTGATTTTTTTTTATGGTTTCTATTTTCAGTTTTATTTTTCAAAACTAGTGAAATTTATGAGTTTTTTTTCACTCATGTTTTATTTGACTTTGTTTTCAAGCTTCCAATGGATATAGATAATTGTAAGAAGGAATGGTGTGGAAAGATTCAGGCCTTCCACAATCACTGGATTTTGACGCGAATCTGAGTCAGGAGGACTGTGATAGATCACACTTTCCTGTTTGTTTGGAGCTTGAAATGCAACAAGAATTAACTGTAGAGAAAGCTGTTTTCTCACTGACTTCCCTGAGTGTGAGTAAGACTCTGCCAGTGCAATTATGTTTCATAGAACCTGGAGCTCTGTGGCTCCTGGGAATACTGCTGGCTGATTCTTCCATAGCTGACCTCCATGAACATCCCAGTCAACTGTGAAAATGTTTCCTTCTGGCAGCAAATTTTATTTCCAGTGGACTGTCTTAAGTTAGTGCTATCCATGAAAATTTTGTAATTCATAAAAAAAAAAACCCTCATCTTTACACGGACAAAGCCCATGGAGGACAGACTTGTGCATGTACACAGGGACACATGCTGTTTATGTGACAGTTTTACCTTGTATCTGTGTCTCGTGCTGGTTTATTGGTATCTGTCCATGCAGGACCACTACAGAGGACACAAGCTCCCAGTTTACACCCTCCTTAACCTGGGAGCTTGGCTCGCCTATCCATGCTGTCTGGATTCACTGGGTCTGAGGACATGATGGCCACCGCCACCCGGGGAGCTCTGACACAGAGCAGAAAGGACATGCACAGCAAATAGAGAGGAGAGAATTTTTCTTCATGCACAGATGGGTGATCTCAGGTTGAAGGCTGATTTGGCGCTGAGGACATTCCACGGGGCTTTAGAATCCTCTGGTTAGAAGGAGAAATGGCTGAAAGGATGCTCTCTCTCATTGCGGACTTCTGTTACTCTCACTCATTCCCAAAAAACTTAGACCAGGAAGAGAAATGTGCTGTATTGAAAGTCCACGCGATAATGAACACGATATGGCTAAATACTAGAACCCAATTAGTTAGGTATAGTAGAGGCTTCCTGTAGTATACCATGGAGGAAGGAAGAGACTGCAACGAGCTCCATGCTTAGGTTAGTCATCATACTTACGGAAGTTGCTCGGTCAGAACCCAGGACAGGATGAGACCTTCCAGTACAAGGCACAAGCATGATCCATCAAGGTACTCTTCTCACTGCTGTGACTTAACTGCTGAGGAAGCAGCATAAGGGAAGGACAGTTTTTTTTAACTCATACTTCAGCACAATAGGACAACATAGAGTTTTCCTATCATCCTGCTCTGCCTGTTGATTTCTCTCACTGTGGACATGAGCAGGAATCCGACACGGACTCGATGCTGTTCTGTCTAGAGATTGCCTCCACCAACCAATTAACATTTAACATCAGACTCATTAACATTTTCAGGATGCCGTGAGAGTTTGCTAGGAAGTGACATGAGTGGCTTGTAGCCCAGTTCCCAGTAGAGCCCAGGACTCCTCTGTGCACATTTCTCTCCGCGTGATGGTCTCCCACACTCCTGCTGGAATGGCTCCTTAACCTCTGCTTACAATATGCTTGGGTTTTTCAAGCCCGGAATTCCAAATGCTTCCGCATTTCTCTTCCAATCAGTTTGAAAGTCCCAGGAGCCACGTTGTGGAGTTGGCTGCGGTCATGCTCTGCTTCTCAGCACCACTTTTCTGTTTTGTTACTTCTCTCGTTACTGGTTCGAGGATCCTACAATGAGCAGCGTCAGGGAAGAAATGTGTCCTTTGACCTCCAGTTCAATAGGTTGTAGCCCAGTGCGGTGCAGAAGGTATGGCAGAGAAGGCAAGGTTCTGCCCTCAGTAGCAGGGCCAAGCTGAAAAACCTCAAGGCCCATCCCTCTGTCCAACTTCCTTCAGCAAGGCTCCACCTCCTATAGGGGCCATGGCCTTCCAAATCAGCGGCACCAGCTAGTCAAACACGTGAGCCTCTGGGGGGAGATTCCTATTCAAAGAGCAGTGCGTGGAGACATCCTTTCAGGAGATGGCTAGAGCAAATAATTTTGTTAAGAATAATGGGCGGGGCGGTGGTGGCGCACGCCTTTAATCCCAGCACTCGGGAGGCAGAACCAGGCGGATCTTTGTGAGTCCGAGGCCCGCCTGGTCTACAGAGTGAGATCCAAGAAAGGCTCAAAGCTACACAGAGAAACCCTGTCTCAAAAAACAAAACAAAACAAAACAAAACAAAACAAAACAAAGAGAATAATGGGAACAGAAGGAAGTCTTTCGAGCTCCGTGTGACTCTAAGGAAAGAGACCAGTAGACAGAGGCGCATCTTACCCAGAAAGGAATTCTACTCACAGATGAGAGCAGGATCCTCCATAATTAGTAAATGACATGGAGAAAGAAACTTAGGAGAGACAGACAAAGCCAGGACAAAGAATGAAGAAGAAGGTAGATGCTTTATTGTGTTAGATATTTGCCTTTGCTTTGGAGCAGTGAGTTTGAGTCTAGAGAAAAATTCATTTAAAGCGTCTTCCATTAATCTGGTAGTATCATGATATTTTGGTACTCTGAAGTAAATGTGCTAAGTCCCTTATCAAATATCTCTCAGATTTATCATACGGAAGAAGTCTACATATATTATGATAGTCCTATGTCATCTGATTCTTTTCTGGTCATAGATGGTTTATAACATAGACCAAACATTGCAAAAGTAGCAGGGACTAAAGGGATTAAAGAAAGGCACACCATTTAAGGGAACAGTCTATTTTTTAGCATTATACAAAAACAACATTGGCCCTGGATAGTGAGGACCACCTTAAATTGCGTGTTCTGGGTGGTTGGCCTGTTTCTCGTTAGCCCTAGTCCAAGTTTCATGGATTCTCTCCCATCATTTGCTATTTTTGTCAAGTTCAAGAGGGGCACACTTGATGTTGCTGCCATTGTTGTCTGGAGAAAGGCTGGCAAGAAAAACTGGATTCCTCACCTGCACCATTTCCAGAATGTCTCCTTCCACCCCCAGCTGTTCTGTGAAACAAACAGACAAACTTCAGCTGTCTTATTTCACCCACACCAGCAGCTGCTTCGAGTTGTTCCATGCAGAGAACAAGAGGGGGTGTGTGTGCGCGTGTGCACACGAGTGTGTGTGTGTGTGTGTGTGTGTGTGTGTGTGTGTTTTGCAAAGGCACTTAAGACTTGTCGTGACCTAACCTGCTATTTAGATCTTTTTCCACAGAATCTTTACTATGTTTCTGTCTTGTCATCCCGAATGACGTAGGGCTTGTGCTTTTAAGAAGCAATAAAAAGCTCCTCTTGAGCTTTTGCTACAGATGCAGTATGACATGTCAGCTCTGGAGACAGCTTTGTAAACAACCTAAACAGACTTTGGTTCTGCCTCTGTGCTTTCAGAGTGGAGAGAATTAGCCTACTTTCCCTCACTGTTTTCAGCATTGTATTTTAGATGTATTTCACGAAAGACAACATATTAGAGAAGTACTATGAGACATTTTTCAAGGACCAGGATAAAGGCAGCCAGGGGGTGTGTCTTATTCCATGGTTAATGTTTGACGAAACAAATAAGGTGTAATTCTAAGGCTGAATGGGCAATTTGACTATAAGGATAGAACTGAGATGTTCGTGATTCAGTATCAGCTAAAACAGAAAGAAAAAAAAAAGACCAAACAAAAAGAATCCTGATCTTTAAAGGTTGGGCGTAATCAGATGTGCCTCTATTATCAACAAGATAACACCAGAAAAGCAGAGAGTTCTACCTGGAAGTTTCCGGCAGAGGTCTTTCAGTACTCTAAGGGAACGGAACAGGAGGATATACATGTTTCCTCCTAAATCAGCCTTGAGAATGAGTCAGAGCCTCTTTCCAGGACCTGGAGACTGTCTTCCAGCATCCTCATTCTGAACCCAGTCTGCTAATAGAGAGTCCACCCCAGCACAGGGGCTGGCAGGAAGTGGCTTAGCTCTGCACACTAGAATGAGCTGACTGGAACATGATTCATCTTCTTAGGAAGCTTCCAGAAGAACAAGGCATGTTTCTGCTTCAGACACAGAAAGTCACTAAGAATCAGGACTCAGGCCTTGTATTTCTGTGCACTCTCATAGCTTTATGTATTAATTGACACAAACCATTTCAATAAGGGATTCTGTTTACTAGAATGCACTTGTAAAATTAAAAATTCTCATTTTAAAGATGTTTTGCCAACATTTTAAATGATAAACAAAAAATGTGAAATATTAAGTAAAATATTATGGTACAAATATAGAATAACAACATCCCAGGTTTTATGTGTAATGGATATTACACATATCTTACTTATCTTAGAATTATCATAGAATTACCTATCTTAGAAAATACAGAAATTTGGAAGGAGGAGAAGGAGGGAGAGAAGGTAAAAGGAGCAAGAGAGGGAGGGAGGGAAGGAGGGAGGGAGACAAGCAAGCAAATGTGTTCTCACAGGGCAGATCTGAAGTGTTCTAAACAACCCAAGAAAAACTCAGGCTGGTCCACTGGTGGGTAACCATGCCTACACCTTTGTGCCAATCTGTAAGACACAGGTCCACCACTGCCTACTTTTACTCCATTACAGGCTGTTCTTCCTTTTGTGTACAGACTTGCCATGTTTTTCTGTAGGGCACATTTGTGTTTGTTTTGAGACTCTGTAGCCCAGGCTGGTCTCAGACTCAAATGAAGGTGTGTAAACCACCACACCTAGCTGTTTATCACTTTTTTAAACATAAGATTTTAAAAACATCCAAATGTCCCTGTAGCTAGAGTTTTCCTGCCTGGCCCACGGTCAGGATAAATCTCTTTCACCTGCCAGTCCCACAGCTGCTCAGACCCAACCAAGTAAACACAGAGACTTATACTACTTATAAACTGTATGGCCATGGCAGGCTTCTTGCTAACTGTCCTTATATCTTAAATTAATCCATTTCTATAAATCTATACCTTGCCACATAGCTCGTGGCTTACCGGCATCTTTACATTTTGCTCGTCCTGGCGGTGGCTGGCAGTGTCTGGCTGCGTCTCCTTCCACCTTCCTGCTCTTTTAATTCTCTCTGTTAGTCCCGCCTATACTTCCTGCCTAGCCACTGGCCAATCAGTGTTTTATTAGCAACACATTTGTCATACAGAACATCCCACAGCATGTCCCCATAAAAATATGAACACTATTTAGGTCCATGTTAAGAGATTCAGATTCAACGTATGGCCATTCCAGGCTGGTCTGGTCTATAAATTCAGCCTGTCAGTCCTACACTTAGGAAAGCTAAGCGTTCTGGGAATTCTTGATGGCATTTGTCACTGCTTGAAAACTCTTCCTTAGCCGCTGTGTGTGTGTGTGTGTGTGTGTGTGTGTGTGTGTGTGT
>CABHPH010096913.1:0-14528 GCA_902168325.1 Peromyscus nudipes
CAGCTGCCAGGTATGCCAGGCAGAAGCTGTCTGGCTGCTTTTCTCCTCTCCCCAGAGAGGGAGTGAAAAGGCCCAAACCCAGCAACCTCTCTGAACCCTGTGTTCTGGAACAGAACCTGGAAAATGATGAGGATGGAGCCCAGGCCTCTCCAGAGCCCGATGGGGGAGTCAGCACCAGGTCAGGGCCAGGTGGGGACCCACCCTGCATCCCAAGACCCGTGTCTCCGGCTCCTGTCTGCAGGAACCTGCCCAGTCCCCACCCCGCTGCACTCCTCTGTCCTATAAGGATTCCTAGCCCTCCTTCCCTCATGGGATCTCCTGTCCAGCTGGGTCACCTCACCTTAGTGCCCAGTGCCTGCAGCTTACCACTGCGAGGCTTTTTATCTCCTAGGAATCCTCAGTTGAACTCGGCCCCCACCTTCCCTTTTTCATTTCTCTTAACACACACCCCTCTCTATGATTTACTCTCACCCCCAACCTTGTCCCCTTTCAGGGCCCTCTGTCCTGCCGGGTTCAGCCTCAGTCCCTACACACAACCTCATTTTGTCTTGACTCTATCCTCTTCTTTACCCCTCCCCCTCCCCATCCTTCTGTCCTTCAGGGATTCTGGGCACATGTCCATGCGTAGCTCTCAGTGGTCCTTCAGCACCATCAGCAGCACCACCCAGCGCTCCTACAATGCCTGCTGCAGGTGAGAGCCTCCCCCTTGGCGTTCAGCTTCTGTCTGCCAGCCAGCCCTGGCTCCCCACTGCCTCACCCCCTTGACTTGTGTCCATCTCTCTTGCCACCCAGCTGGACCCAACATCCTTTGATCCAGAAAAACAGACGGGTAGTTCTGGCCTCCTTTCTGCTCCTGCTGCTGGGGCTAGGTGAGTGTGCTGGTGGCCTGTCTTCCCTCCCTCCTATGAGCAGGCTCTGTAGCCACCTGGCATGTTGGGCCTTCCTGTTACAACTGAGCAGCTGGGGCTATGAGAGGATTAGCCTTAGGGTCCTGATCATCTGTCCAGAGAGCACCAAGGGTGAGACTGGAACCTCGTTCAGTGCTTTTTAAATTACTGTTTCCTTTTTTAAAAAAAGTTTTTTAAGCCAGGCGGTGGTGGCGCACGCCTTTAATCCCAGTACTGGGAGGCAGAGGCAGGTGGATCTCTGTGAGTTCGAGGCCACGTGCTTGCAGTCTCCAGTGAAGTCAGAAAAGGGAACTGGATGCCCTGGAACTGGAGTTGTAGAGGGTTATGAGCCACTGTGTGGGTGCTAACCAAACCTGGGTCCTCTGCAAGAGCAGTAAGTGCTCTTAACTGATCCATCTCTCCAGCTCCCCTACCCCTTTTAAGTTTTTTGAGACAGGGTTCATGTAACCCAAAAGTGAAGTATGTTCTTGAATGTTTGATCATCCTGCCCCTACCTCCCATATTCTGGGTTTATAGGTATGCATCACTACGCCCAGCTTACTTTATTTTATTTATTTATGTATTTATGTATCTATTTTTTTTTGTTTGTTTTGTTTTGTTTTTGTTTTTTGAGACAGGGTTTCTCTGTGTAGCTTTGCGCCTTTCCTGGATCTCGCTCTGTAGACCAGGCTGGTCTTGAACTCACAAAGATCCACCTGCCTCTGCCTCCCGAGTGCTGGGATTATATATTTATTGTTTTTTTGAGACAGAGTTTGTCTGTGTAGACTCATGTGCCTCACCCCCCTCCCACACCCTACCCCACCTCCTCGCTACTTATTACCTTTTTAAATTTAATCTGTTTAATCTACCATAGGACCAGAGAATGGAGAGGTAACAGCTTCCATTTATTCTGTGTTGACTACTGCCAGGTCCATTTCCCCCCACCTTACAGAGGTGGCAAGTAAGAGGCAGGGGCCAGAGCCTGTTTGTGAAGGCAGGCCCAGTGCTCAGGACACTGGTGTCCCTGAGGCCAAGCATCAGGCCTGCTTCTTCTCTGGGGTATGTGATCTGACCAGGACCTTTTTCTACCTCACATTGTTCAGTAGGGAAACTGAGGCCCAGCACAGGCAGGTTTCACAGCCAGATATTTCTGACTTCTTTACGGGACGGAGATGCAAAGTCCCCAGAACATCCAGGGTTGAGATCAACAGGGGTCATAAGGAAGGACCAACTGTGGCTGCCACCCTGAGTCTCCTTCCCTTCCTTCTCCAGGAAGGTCAAAGGCCCCAGCCAGCTAGGTCTCCTGGCCAGAAATCCAATCTTCACCTCTAGGTGTTTGAGTGCAGGGGTCAGAGCTGCCATTTGCCAGCACCACTGCCGGCCAGGCACTGGTGACACCTACTGCCAGCTTCTCCTCAACCCAGCAAAGCCAAGCATTGGTAGCATCCTGATTTTGGAAGTAAGGACACAGGCTCGGGCTGGAGAGGGGCTTCCTCAGGTTGCAGCTGGGAGGAAGATGAGCTGGGATTTAGACCCACACCTGTGACTGCCAAGGCTCATAGAGATCACCAGAGAGCGACCAAGGGCTCTAGGGAATTAGAAAAAGATGTTTACTCTAACAGCAGAACCTGCAGCCCTAAGCTGGGTCAGGGAGTGACTGTGAACCTCCTTCTGAGGTGTTCTTGGTAAAACATGATGTCTACAAAAGTCCTGGGTGGGGGCTGGAGAGATGGCTCAGAGGTTAAGAGCACTGGCTGCTCTTCCAGAGGTCCTGAGTTCAATTCTCAGCAACCACATGGCTCACAACCATCTATAATGAGATCTGGTGCCCTCTTCTGACATGCAGGCATGCGTGAAAGCAGAATACTGTATACAAAAAAAAAAAAAAAAAAAAAAAAAAAGTCCATGGTGGCCCCACAGACCCCCTGGCTCCACCCTACCCCAAGAGTCCTCGAGGACAGATATGAAAAGTGGGTCCAGGTATGACCTGTCCACCAAAGGCCACATCCCTGCCTGGGACAGCAGGCCATCCCAGACTTCTCCAGCCCAGATTCTTCTTGTTCAGTCTCATCAAGTGCTGGTGGTTCTTATAAAGCCTCGGGTTCCCTCCAGACTCTGAGTTCTCTCCTGAATTCTTTCTCTGCCTGGATGATGGCCATGGCGACAGCTTCTCCTGTGTCCCACTGGGGCGTGGTTTAGTTCATCAAGGCATCGCATAGAATGCTTAGCTCGGGGCCTGGCAGTGCTGTTACTGCTCCCTGGACTGACTGGAGGCAGCTGCTTCAAGCTCCCACAGACCTCTTCCCGCACGTGGATCATAGCTTTCAGGATCTTGTTGGTCCCTCCAGTAAGAAGGGCCATGAGACAAAGATCTATCTGCTTTTCTGTTACATTTATTTTTTCATTTGTGTGTATGTGGGGGCTGAAGGAGGAGGATGCCACAGCCCAAGTGGGGTCAGAGAATTATTGCAAGATTCAGTTCTCTGCTTCCACCATGTAGGTCCAAGGGATTGAAGTCAAGTAGCTGGGCTTTATGGCAAGCTCCCCTACCCATTGAGCCATCTTGCTGTCGTCCCCCATCTGCCTTTTTTCTTTCTTTTTTTTTTCTGGAGGAAACAGGGTCTCTTTATGTAGCCCCAGTTGTCCTGGAACTCACTCTGTAGACCAGCTTGGTCTCACAGAGATCTGTCTGCCTCTCCCTCCTGAGTACTGGGATTAAAGGTATGCACTACCATGCCAGGCCCCTATCTGCCTTTTATGGTGGAATTCTTGGTACCAGGCATGCAGAGGGTGTTCCGTAAGTGTTTGTTGAGTGACTGAAATGTCACACCAAACAGCAGTAAAAACTCCTATTTCATAGCTATTTCCCAGGGCCTGCCAAGTATGCCGCCCTGAAAACACAGCTTGGTGAGCATCCTGGGGAGGTATGCTGCCCAGTGGACAGCAGTTTAGGTGGGCGATGCATCAGGTGGGAGCCGGGCTGAGAGTCAGGTGTGGAAGATCCTGCCCTCACTCCGCCTGTCCTTCCCCTCCACGACCCCATGTGTGTGCAGTGCTTATCCTGGTCGGCGTGGGACTGGAGGTGGCCCCCTCTCCAGGTGAGCGCCCCTCCTGCCTGGGTCCTCGGCAAACCCTCCCAACTCCCAGCACGAATCAGCCACCTTCCAGGAGAGAGGGAGGCCTTCCCAGGCAGCCATCGCCCCAGGAACCCCCAGTCCCGAGCTGTCTGTTTCTTCCCACCACAGGTGTCTCCAGCGCCATCTTCTTCGTGCCAGGCGTCCTGCTGTTAGTCCCGGGAGGTGAGAGTGGCAAGAGGTGGGGCGTGGCATGGGTGGGGCGGGGCCAGGCCCCCTTACTGACAGACGCCGCCCCGCAGTCTACCACGTGATCTTCATCTACTGTGCTGTCAAGGGCCACCGGGGCTTCCAATTCTTCTACCTGCCCTACTTTGAGAAGTGAGCTGCAGCTGGCCAATGGGATGCCAGAGATCCAAGGCCTCAGGCCACCTCCACATGTCCACAGGGCGGACCTCCAACCTATGCCCTGTTCTGTCCCTTTCGCCTGGAAGGAAAAGGCTCTCTGGGACCCTCACGACCACCAGCCCCCTCTGGATTTGCTCAGGAAGTTTGGGGCATGCCAGCCTGGGGATGTTGCCCCTTAACCTGATGTGTGCCTTAGTTTATTCCTGGGCCCTGGAATCCTGGGTTGGTGTAATTTTGTGCTAATAAAAGTGTAATTATTCCCAGCAGGGACAGTCACTTTTCTGTCCCACCAGGCCTGGTCCAGCCCACTAACAACCACAGCTCTCTTCTACAGAGGTTTAGTAAAGGACTCAGCTGGGGCTGTGGCGGACCACCAACCTCTCACGGCATCTAGGACAACCTGGTGATCTCAGCTGTGCCCAAGGTCACCATCATGTCCAGGGCAGAGCTGGATGAAGTGGTCCCAGCCTCCGTGCCTTCAACCCTGAGGAGATTCAACTGTCTTCATCTGTGTAACAGACCAGCACCTGTCCTGGTGGCCTTATCAAAGGGCACTGAGAAATGATGCAGGCCTGCCCTGCGGTCTGGAGGCTGGTATCCTGGTTCCGGCCGGGCTCTAGGGCCCTAGGCCATCTCTAAATGTGGGTCATGTGGGACAGCAGTGCTCCTCCACCCACTGCCCTACTTCCTAGGCCCAGAGATTGGGAGCACAGCAGAGCAGAGGGTGTGGGAGCACAACTCAGCAGAGCATCACAGTGACAAGGAGACTTTTAGAGCCACCAAAAGTTTGAAACACCCACCATCTTAGATTTTTGGAAAATCTGGGCCTCTAATAATGTCTGAAACTTAAACAAACAAAAACCCCCAAACTCTGTAAGGAAATCTGAATTCACGGTAGTTCTCATGAAACAAGCTGTGCCAAACACTTCCCCAAATCAAGTCTTGGAATCCTTACTGCCTCAGTCCCATTTCATAGATGAGAAGCCCAAGGCCCCCAGTTTACAAGTGAGGACCAACTCACCAAGGACAAAAACACAACCCAAGCCCCTTCTAAAACTCAGGTAGAGGGGAAAAAAATGGATCAAGGATGGTGTCCTCTAAGGCCACCAAAAGACTAGCTGAGTGGGTGTTCCATCTTCCAGACTAAAGCATGAGTGTCCATACAACAGGATGCTGCGCACCTGAGTCCATGCCTTTATTGAAGGAGTGGACACCTATCTTTTTTGTTTTTCATGACAGGGTTTCTCTGTGTAGCCCTGGCTGTCCTGGATCTTGCTCTGTAGACCAGGCTGGCCTCGAACTCACAGAGATCTGCCTGCCTCTGCCTCCCGAGTGCTGGGATTAAAGGCGTGCGCCACCACCGCCTGACTTGGACACCTAGTCTTTTGACCTGCTCCTCTCCTGACCCACCCAGACCTTCCGCCCTCAGACCTCCAGTCAGAACACTTTAAGTAACTTGCCACTCTGCAGCTAGCCGAGGCAAGGACTGATGCAGTTATACAATAAAGGTCTAGTGAGATAGCCAGGCATTGAGGTACTTGCTGCCAAGCCTGGCAGCCTGAGTTCACTCCCTGGGACCCACAAGATGGAAAGAGGACGGACTCCCACAAGCTCTTTTCTGACCTCTGCATATGCTCCTTGGGACGCAGGCATGCTTGCACACAGTAAACAGAGAACTGAGGGGCTGGGAGATGGAGCAGTAGGAGAGCACTTGCTGTGCAGCTGTGAGGATCTGAGTCAGACTCTGGAACATACATGAAGCCAGACGCAGTAGTGGATGTGTCATCCCAGCTCCTATAGAGAAGGGATGTGGAGGCAGGAGAATCCCTGGAAGCTTGCAGGCCTGGTATCTGAAGTTCCAAGACAGCAAGAGCTGCACCTTTCTCAAAGTGGAAGGTGACGACCAGCTGAGGTTTTCTTCTGATCTCTACGTCTGTGCTATGGCATCCTCATGCCCCACGCCCAGGTTTTTTTAACTTTAGATTTATTACTTTTTTTTTAAATTTTGTGTGACTGAGTGTTTCGCCTGCATGCATGTCTGTGGACCACATGTATGCCTAGTGCCCATGGAGGTAGTGAACCTCCATGTGGATACCAGGAATTAAACCCAGGTCGTTTGCAAGAACCACTGAACCAACTCTCCAACCTGACTTGTTTTTTAACCAGCAAAGTGAAAAAGACAAAATCCAAGCCCGCGGTTTGTATTGTCGACACACTAACACAGCTGTAGTCCAGTAATCACAGTGGGAACAAAGCAAGCAAAGGAAAATCTCAAAACTCTTCACTGAGACTGGCAAGATGGCTCATTGGGTAAAAGCACTATTACACATTCCTAACAGCTTGCATCCAGTCCCCAGATCTACTGCTGAAAGACAGACTGACTCCCCAGAATTGTCCTCCCTATGTGCACCCTGGCAGGCACTCACTTGTACTCACAAACAATAATAGTGGTTTTTTTAAAGATAGTTTCTCTGTGTACCCTGACTGGCCTGGAGCTTGCTACGTAGACCAGGTTGGCCTTGAATTCACAGAGATCTACCTGCCTCTGTCTCCCCAGGGCTAGGATTAAAGATATGTACCACCATGGCTATAAAAAAAAAAATTATTAAGTGAGTAGACTCAACTGCGATTCCATTCTTTGACCCGGTATGCATCACTTAAAATTGTATTGTAACCAATGAGCTTTCTTCTTTTGTTAAAATTACATTACTTATTTGGGAGTAGAGGTTCACACATGCACCATGCCGTGTGAACAGGTCAGAGGACAACTGTGCAAGTCGGTTCTCTCCTTCCGCATGTGGCTCCCAGGGCCTGAACTCCCTCTTCAGACTTGGCACCTTCACCTCCTGAGCCGTCTCACTGGGCCTTCTTTTTCATTCTTGCCTTTTTTAGTGAGGCACTCAAGCCCAGGACCTTGCCAGTGCTTGGCAGGCACTGTGCCATTAAGTCACACTCCAACCCAGAGCTTCCTTTTATTGGTTAACCGATCTAACCCAGATGGCGCTGGCCATGACACTTCTCAAAGAATGCTGGAGACCTAAACTCTAGACACTGTAAACAGTGTTTCTTTATCGTGATGCAGGCTGACAGGAGGCACATACTTTCTCAGAGGCTGTGGGTGGCTGGTGCATGCCTTTACTCCCAGCATTTGGGGGCGGGACAGAGACAAAAAGGGTCTCTGTGAGTTCCAGGCCAGCCAGGCTACCTAGTCTCAAAGGAGAAAGAAAAAAAAAAAAAAAAAAAGCTTTTCCCTAGACTTCTAGTGTAAATCAAAATTCTTCATTTTCCTCCTTGCCTCCTCTGTTGGATTTTTGAATGGTATATTCTGTGTCTGTTATCTTCCAGGCTAAGCTTAAGTGAAGTCCACCGTCAATCAGTAACTTTATCCTTCTCTCTGACCCCTGTAGAAAAGGCCCAAGTCATATCTTCCTTTTGTGTTATTTTTGTCTCTACAGAAACTTTTTTCCACTCATGGCCCTGACCAACCTCAGCATGGCGCTTTCTCACACTTGAGTCCTCTTTTCTGGGTTGTAAGTAGGCGATTCATACCTTCCCCCTTGGACTCAAATGGGTGTCCGTCACTGCCGAGTGCGAGAGCCCAGGCCCGCAAGCCTCAATCCAGGACTGAATCCCTCAGTGTCAGCTCCCCCAAGGCCCCACATTGAGCTCCCCAAGCTCTGGAGACCTCAGAGCAGCCCCTCCTTTCCAGTTCTTTCGTTGTTGGACCGTCTAACCCTCTTTCCTTGGCCTCCTCTACTGAGATTACTAGCATGTCCTGCCACACCCAGATTCACATTCACTTTTCATTCATGACAGAGGGTGGGGGGGGCGAGTTGACAGAGCATGCGCATGCCAAAGAACAACTTTGTGAAGTTGGGTCTCTTCTTCCATCACGTGAATCTTTATTTGTTTGTTGTTTGTTTGTTTGTTTGTTTGTTTATAACTTTGTTTTTTTTGAGACAAGGTTTCTCTGTGTAGTCCTGGCTGTCTTGGAACTCACTATTGTAGACCAGGCTGGCCTTGAACTCATAGAGATCCACCTGCCTCTGCCTCTGCCTCTGCCTCTGCCTCTGCCTCCCAAATGCTAGGATTAAAGGAAGGCACCACCACCGCCCAGCCCTCAAGGATCCAATTTAGGCTTGATGGCAAGAGCTTTTATCTGCTGAGCCATTTTACTTGGTCCAAGTTCATTTCTCAAAGCAGCACTTTATACACATAAGTAACAGGAAATGATCTGGTCACCCTCTCAATCTACCATGTCCTAGGAATTCCCCCACAGCACACTATGCCTGATTTATTGGAATGCAGCCAATGCTGGGGAACTCCCTATCGCTCCAGGATCTGGAGAGATTCGAATCTTGTGCTCTCCTGAGAACTGCAACCAGCTGCGATTTTTCCCTCCACAGCTTGGGAGTGGGAGAAAAAGACAGCATAGCAGGCCCCGGAGTCCGTTGGGTGCGGTCAAGGTGGAAGCAGCCTACAGTTGGGGAGGATCTCTCCATCCTGGGGAAGGGTGTGGTCGTCTTGTTCCTGCCGGTATCTGGGCCTCAGGGGCAGTAGGTTGTCCCTGCAGGTGCCTCAGCCAGTAGATAGCATCATTACAAATTCTGCAGGAGAGACAGGTCAGGGAAGGCCAACCCAGGTCAGGGATGGAGGAGGTTCAAAGTGCTAGAGGCATGGGAGAGGCGTCTGCGAGGGTGACTCACCATCAAAGTCTATGGTGCCATCCCCATTGAGGTCCATCTCCCGCAGCATCTCATCCAGCTCAGTGCCCTCTAGTGGCTCCCCCAGCAGAGCTGGCGCTGCCTGCCGGAGCTCTGCCACTGTGATCCGTCCATCCCTGTCCTTGTCAAACTGTCAAGACAGAGTCGGAGCAGGGCTCCTACCCACGTTGTCTCCCTAAGTGGCTCTTCTTGTTTTCTTTCTTTCTTTTTTTACTTGAGATAGGGTCTCACTATGTCATCCTGCCCAGGCTGGTCTCAAATTCACAGTTTCTCTTGCCTCTGCCTCCCAAGTGCTGGGATTAAAAGCGTGGGCCCACATGCTTGGCCTTCTTGGGTTGCTTTAGTTGGTTGGTTTATATTGTTGAGACAGTGTCACATGAAGACCTGGCTGGCCTCAAACTCACTATGTAGCGGAGTATAGCCTTGAACTCCTTCGCCTCCTGCCTTCGCCATCTCCCAAGTCTTTGGATTACATGTGTACCACCATGCCCTGGCTTTGTTTGTTGCTAAGGATTGAACCCAGGGCTTTGTGCATACTAAGTATTCACTTTACCAACTGAACTACACCCTATTCTTGGCTCCACTCCTGCCATTGCCTGATCCAGGGCAATGATGCTTCCCACCAAGTATCTAACCCTTCCCATCCTCAGGAGTCAGGACTGCCTCCTAGAGGAGGATTCTCTGATTGAAGACCTTATGGGAATAAGCCAAGCCCTCTCTACCTGTCCCCAGACCCTAGTCTTGCCTCTCTGGGTCTCCTGAAGGTTCCCAATAAGGATGAAGTCCATGATTGCCGCCACATGCACTCCTTACCTCTCGGAAGGCGATGCGGAGCTCTCGTACACCCAACATGTGAGCTGTCTCCTCCCTCAGCTTTGGGCTTATCAGCTCCACAAACTCTTCAAAATCCACAAAGCCACCCACTGTGGACCCAAGCAGAGCGTCACAATCTACTCCGTGAGATGCTACATTCTCTGTCTTCCCACCAGGGCTCTGAGCTCAGGAAGGCTCACCTAGGTCCTTGCTCAAAGAGGGGTTTCTTGGCTATTGTGGGGGTCAGGGATGCTCCTGTTCTCCATGAAGCCCCAGTGGGCCAGAAAGAGACCTGGCTTCAGAGAAGGCAGCCCAAGTTCAAATCCTGTTGCTGTTTGAGGTCTTGGGTGGCTTACCCACCCTCTTGTTCTCACCCTGGGATGGGCCTGGAGGAAGGTACTCCACAGAGCAGTGCTCTAGCTGAGTAGAGCTAAGCAGGAAGCTCTAAATTGTTATGAGATATTTGTACACTGTGAATATGTGTCACTGTGATTGGTTTAATAAAGAGATAAACGGCCAATAGCTAGGCAGGAAGAGGTTAGGCGGGACTTCCAGGGACAGAGAGGACTCTGGGAAAAAGAAAGGCAGAGTCACCAGTCAGACACAGGAGGAAGCATCGTGGACAGTGTGGAGAGATGAGATAACGAGCCACATGACAGAACATAGATTACAATAAATGGGTTAATTTAAGTTATAAGAGCTAGTGGGACGAGCCTAAGCTAAGACACTTTCACAATTAATAATAAGTCTTTGTGCCATTATTTAGGGCCGGCAGTGGAAAAGAAAGCCATCTACACACTAAATACCTTCTAAAAGCACTGCCATGCCAGTGTCAGACCCTCAGTTCTAAAATGTCATTACTCCCCTACAATTCCAAGGGACAAGTAAGAACTTTAGGGGAAAAGAGATGCATGACCCTAGATGTGCATTGTGCTTTTTGAGGCATGGTCTCTATTCAGTCTTCACTGGCCTGGAGCTCACTATGTAGACCAGGCTGGCCTTGAACTCACAGAGATCCTCCTGCCTCTGCTTCCCCAGAGGCATTATTAAAGGCGTGTGCCACCATGCCTGGCTCTGGTTAATTTTTTTGTGTGTCAACTTGACATAAGCTAGGGTCGTTTAGGAAGAGAAATTTCAATTGAGGAAATGCCTCCCTCAGAGTGGCCCATAGGCAAGTCTGTGGGACATTTGCTTGATTAATGATTGATGTGAGAGGGCCCAGTCCATCATGAGTGGTACCACTCCTGGGAAGGTGGGCCTGGGAGGTATAAGAAAGGTAGCTGAGCCTGGAGAGCGAGCCAGTCAGCAGCATTTCTCCATGGTTTCTGTTTCAGTTCCTGCCTCCAGGTTCCTGACTTGAGTTCCTGCTCTGACTTCCCTCAACGATAGATTGTAAGTTGTAATACAAATAAACCCTTTTCTCTCCAAGTTGCTTTTGGTCATGGTATTGATCACTGCAATAGAAAGCATGTGCCAGGATGTGTACATCGATGGCAAATCCCATGCTCATTTTGGAAATTGTTGTAAAATGAAAGAAAGAACCAAGAGCAGCAGATGGCTCCAAGGAATAAAGATGCCTGTCACCAAACCTGATGACCTGAGTTTGCGTAGCTCTCTGGGACCCACGTGATAGAAGAACTCACTCCCGACAGCTCTGTTCTGACCTCCAAATGCACACTATGGCACACATATCCCCCACTAATCATAACTAAAATTAAAAATCACATGACTGTGGCCCGCCCACCCTCTAGGTAACCGGGTTGGCTCCCAAACCAATCACCCAGCAGGGCTCCATCACTGACTGCGCATCTTCACGTGCTGTGACACTTCTAAGAGCTCCATCTCCGTGGGCATGTAGCCCAGCGTCCGCATGCAGTCACCCAGCTCCCGGTAGCCGATGTAGCCATCCTGGTCAGTGTCAAACTCCTCAAAGGCAGCCTGAAGCTCTGTAGGGTTAGCAGAAGTCAGACCAGGAAGTCAGACCCAGGGTCACCTTCCACCTCCCAGCAACAGTGAGACACACTCACCCTCCAACTCCTCAGGGCCCAGTTCACGATCCTGTAGAGGAATAAGCCAACATGTCCCCATTTGCCACAGCTCCTCCAACCCCTCCAAGTGCACTGTGCAGGGCTGGCCCCACCAAAGCAGCTGAAAGACGGCTAAAATCCAGCCGGGCAGTGGTGGCACACACCTTTGATCCCAGTACTTGGGAGGCAGAGCCAGGCAATCTCTGTGAGTTTGAGGCCAGCCTGGTCTACAGAGCGAGATCCAGGACAGGCTCCAAAACTATACAGAGAAACCCTATCTCAAACAACAACAACAAAACAAACACACAGCTAAAATCCTACAGAGAAACCTTTTCCCCATCCTCTTGGAGCTTCAGATGAATTCTCCAAGATGCCTGGTGTGAGGACTTCTGGCCACTATACTCAAAGCAGGCTCAAAGCCAACCTTGTCCTGCATTGCCTGTCCCCCATCCCTGGTCTGGGGTACAAGATGCCACCACTCTGCCCTGTCCTGTCTTTCCCAATCTGGCACAAAAAGCAGGAGGCCTGGACATGTAGGGATAAAGATAAGGAAAGTTAGCCTCAATCCCCCACCCCTATACCACCTGACCTTTCCAAAGATGCGGTTGAGCAGGGGCCCATAAGTCCTTTGGGCAGCGTCCTGCTGGGGGTCAGGACGATGTCGGTGGGACTGTCGGTGAGAGGCTTGCCCAGGCGGTGCTGAGGATGGCTCATCCTGCCCCACTCTGGTCTTTTGGGGGTTCTTGCTGCTTCCTGAGGCTTCAGAGCCCTGGCCAGAGGACTGCTTTCCAGAACTGGCCTTCTGAGACCCTGGCAGCCGCCTCTCCTTCTTGCTCCTTCTTCTGGTCAAGGTGGAGCCCTCAGCAGCACTCCCAGGAGATACAACTCCTTTGGGGGTCTTCTGGGGGTCAGGAACCAGCTGTGAGCCATGCTCTGTTGCCATGTAGAGGATAACGGGACTCAGCGATGCAGCTACCTGGAGTGCCCTTTGTTCTCAGGGCCCAGAAAGCTGCTTATAGCCCCCCAGGCTTGAGTTGATCACCTGGGATCCACAGTGAGGGGGATTAGGGTAAATGAGTTAGGCAGCCAGCCTAATCCCTGCCCTCTGCCCCAGGGTGGCCTGGCAGCACCAGATGGGTCTTGAAAACTGTTCTCAGGAGTGAGGGTACCAGGACACAGCAGCTGCAGTGAGCTCATACTTAAGCTCAGCCACTTATCTAGTAGAAGCAGCAAATTCATCCTTCCAAGTCTCAGTTTACCCATCTGTGAAATGGGGGCACACTGCTGCAGAGTTAAGCACTCATCCCAGAGTGTGACATGGCTGAACTTAGTGTAGCAAAGGCCCCTTTGGCAGGAGGAGCAATACTGGAAAAGGCTAAGAGTGGTCACCTTGGGTCCCCCATGGAGTGACATCCTAGTTGGGGCAGAGGACATATAGAACTTTAGAAAAGAGCCTTGGATGCTGACAGAGGCGTGGGGATGACACAGCATGCCCTGGGCCTTAGGAGCTCCTGCAAAGGGTCTCCATTATCTAACCTTGTTGGGATGGGGGGCCCTGGCTGGTGACTTAGCCCTATGGGGCCACGGTTAGGGTTTCCCAGAGAGCAGACCCATGAATGATTGATGCTCCCTCAGCTTGGGTTTCCTGCCTGTCCGCCTTCATATTGCCACTGGGCGCCATGCGGCAGGCCCCATCGTGGGGCTGGTTGGTGGCTGGACCTTGGGCAAGCAGGCAGCACCCTGATCCTTCTACCCGGCCTGCACCTCCCAGGTAAGCCAGGCAATGCTACAGGCCCTGAGGGAGGGGCATCCAGGCTCTGAGGCCAGCAGAGCTAGAGCTAATAGAGGAGACTCTGCCAAGAAAGAAAGAGGTGGAGGTGGGGAGCCGTGGGGATAGTGGCTACGACCATGGGTCCAGGTGTGATCCAGGCATGTTCCATAGGTAGCTGGTGGCCAGTCCCTCTCCACCCTCAAAGGGATGCTTTCTTCCCTCCACCAGCTGGGGGAGGTAGAGTAAGGACAGCAGAAGGTGCTTGGGACTCCTGCCTGGGTGAGTGTCCCTTCCCCCACTTCATTGTGAACATCCTGGGGAGTCCACCGCCTCCTCTACACAGCAGCCCACTGCTCCTCTACACAGCAGCTCCAAGGGACAAACGGCTCCTCTATCAAACCCTGAGTTGCAGGAAAGGAACACAGGTGCCATCGCAGACCCGGAAGAGTTTCCCTCCTGGAATTGTAAATATTGGAAACCCCAGTATATCAGGATCTTGTGAAGGGATAATCCTGTGGTTTTCTTTCTTTTTCCTTCTTCCTGTTTTGGGATAATGTCTCATGTACCCCAGGCTGGCTTCAAGAGCCCAACTATCAAAGGCTAGCCTTGAACTCCTGACCCTCTTGCTGCACTCTCCAATGCTCAAGTTTCAGGTGTGCACCAGTTGTTGCTCTTGTTTGAGAGAGATTTTTAAAACCCTGTGGTCTAGGCTGACCTTGAACCAATGGCAATTCCCCTGCCTCCACCTCCCAAGTACTTATATTACCAACATTGCTACCTTTAAATGGTTTTCAACCCTGTCTTCTGGAACACTGGGGGGGGGG